>JAJHUR010111836.1:5061-34781 GCA_027495735.1 Lutjanus campechanus | reverse complement strand
TAAGTCTTTAATAAGTCTTGATTTGCTGAAGCTCATGTTACTGTTGGTGTGTCATTGTAATGATTTGATTTGCCTGTTCAGATATAATTTGTGGCCCTTTGGCCTGATGACCACAAAAAGTTACTCCCACTAAATATTCCATATAGGTGGCCCCCAAGTAATATCTCTATACTGCAGGGCTTCACAGCGTTATAACAATGTTATAGTTCCACAAACACCCTGATTCTTTCACTCCTTAGTTCAACGTTCTACGAAAACAACAAACAGCAGTTGTCGCCAGCTGGCTAAGGTGACTATTACAAAAGAACCGTAAACACAAGGCAAAAAGGCAACAAAACAAAATTTAGGGGTGAATTGAAGCAGGAGTTTAAGTGGCTAGAATATGACACATTTAAGACGTGACGTACTGCCGTGTGTGCCGCCAGTTTCCTCAACTAGGCAACTGTTTTCCTCAAGTCTAGCTTGTTTTTCATCAGAAACAATGCTTTCAGGAAACACAAAATCACAATTCATGGGAAAAGTGGACAACACAAGTGTCACAGTTAAGGAAGGTGGTGTTAAGTTGTGTTAAATTGCCTTTTCTGTATTTTTTTTTCCACATAAATTTACATTTGAGTCACCAAAAATGTACTTTGGTCACCAGATTTAGTTATTGTGTTTGGTTTGTTGGCCTGTAGGGCCAGTACTTAAAAAAATATTAGCTTCTATCCCTGCTATTACAATAAAAAAACATCTGGACACTCAAAAATAAAAGTGACTGGCTCAAAGAAAAAGTCATGCAGTGAACAGCTGATGCCAGCCCTTGTTGGGGCCAGGGGAGAGCGAACCAGAGAGAGAATTTCATTGAAGGTGCAAAGCGTGGGCCGACGGTGGCAAGAGAGAAGCTCTACTAAAGGAAGCACACCTCATGCTGTGCCGACACATATAGACTGGGTCGTGAGCCAGATTGAATTACTAAAACTGAAGGCCAAGGATAAGTAGGAAAGGGAAATTCACAGCAGTGCTGGAGAGGTGCCGACCACGATAAAAGTATGTAGGAAAATAGTTGCACACTTGTAGCCACGTTACCAAAAGGTACTTTAATAATTCACCAAGGCTTTGACATGTTTTATATATATATTTATATAGTACAGTATATACTGTACGACCCTGAAGAAGACTGTCATGTCGAAACATGATAAATTATTAAAACATTTCGTTTTTTTGCATCATGGCTGAGAGTTAGAGCCTGACCAATACATCCTGTTGACCAATATTATTGGCCTCATATTGGCCTATCACAGCTTTATCAGTCTGTATCAGTATCAGCATATATGTTATCCAATATAAATAAATATGAAATAGTTTTTTAATAGAACAAGATGCAGATTGTTTTTATTTGTTAGCTTTATAGGCAGCATTCTGTGTATATCTGATTCTTCTTCTTAATTCATTTAATACATATATGCATTTTGCTCAATTTGTGCTTTTTTTAAAAAAATGCATAATTATTAAAAATACCAGTAGAAGTTTACTGTTTCAGTGCCCTGACATAATTTTAGGCAATAAAGTTTGTTGCTAAACTGTAAAACTCCATTATCTTTGTCACAAGTGTTTTTGAGGGATCAATGCAAAAAATGTGGATTTCATGTACATTTTCTGCATTCTCTATATTATATTTTGTGTAAAGAATATCAGCCAAGATATCAAAATCTGATTTTTTTACTCCCTAAAATCAGTATGGGCCCCAAAAATGTAGTTGAGTGTGCAACTATTTTCCTCCAAAACTGAAGGCCAAAGCCTGAATGATGCATCAGACTGTGAGAAGACTGGAGGCAACCCAGCAAGAGTTACATCTTTCTTTTCTTAGATTCTGGACATATTTAACTGGTAATGCTGTATTGTTCTCAACAGCTGATGTGTGGCCACCTCCATAAAGAAATTCCTTTACAGCTACAGTGTATAAATATAACTCCAGGTAAAATGACTACTAAGTGCAAAGCTTTTGCTGCAGCAGCCTGAATAAAGACAGGAAGTGAGACGGCAGACAATCAGAACTGGGTGAGAACTCCAACATCTGCATTAAATCTCGCTCAGAGATTTCTTTCACCACTTAGTGAAATCTCAGTGGAGAAGTGCTTTGCCTACTCCAGATAACTGTGCTTGCTTTGCCATAGGAAGCCATTAACTGACAGTACACGGCTTGAGGTTATCCCCATGGGTGTAACAGCCTCTGGGATATACTGTGTCTGGCAGAGAGATGAAGAGAGCATGACGCTAAAGAGATTAGCTGTTACATTGTGAATTTCTGTTAGAAGAATAAGGTTTTTAGAGACTATTGAGGGATACACAGAAAGCCAAATAATACAAGAAAGAGCTCAGCACACAGTTAGATATCCCTTTAAAAAGGGTAGGAGGTTTAGGAAGTGTAAAAGCTCACGTAATGACTGCATCACATGTTCGCAGGCACTTTGAGGCACGTTCAGCATCCGTGATGAGTCTCGCACAGACGGGCTGATGTGTGAACGCGGCGATAAATCACATTGCTAAATTATTATCTCAGCAAAGTATTGCCCTAGATAGATGAAAAAGCACACACGCACACAGAAAACGCACACACATGCTCCCACACAAACTGCATGTTCATCTGTGTTGAAATTTCACAGAGCCTCTGCAGAGCCACGGCACAACTCCACAGTCTCAGTCTCCTTTTGCCAGCAGGGGAATGAGTCGATTTAGAGAGAAGACGTGGAAAAAAAAAAAGAAAAAAAAGACAGCATGGGTACTTGTGTTTTTTTTATTCGCATTTGTGTGGATGGACAGGCAGGATGAGGAAGTACACTCTTAGAAATAAAGGTGCTAACTAGAACCATATAGGGTTCTTCAGCCTGGCCCCATAGGGGAACCCTTTTTGATTCCTGCTAGAACCTTTATAAAGGTTCCACTTGAAACCCTTTCACGGTTCTACCTAGAACCCAACATCTGTGAAAGGTTCCACCCTGGAACTCCTGTAAGAGGTTCTACACAGAATCCTTCGATGGTGTAACAGTTCCAACCAGGACCCTTTCTGGGGGTTCTATCCAGATCCTTTACACCTTCTAAGGGGGCTAACAAAAACACCACCCTGTGGGTTCTCCCGAGAACCCATTTATATTCAGAGAGTTTCATGTATGTTGTTGAACCCATCCAGGGGATCTAAAAAGTATTTTATGAGGGTTTCATAGGGCTGGACAATATATTGATATTATATCGTATTGTGACATAAGACTAGATATTGTGATGGCCTCTGGCTATCATTATTTTGTCATATATCATAAGCATTTTCCTGGTTTTAAAGGCTGCATTACAGTAAAGTGAAGTACTGAACTTCTCAGACTGTTCTATTACTTGACTTAACCCACTTAGTCATTATATCCACATTAGTGATAATTATTTTCCAAAAAAATTTCAGCATTTTCTGTGTGAAAATGGTTCTTATTGGAAACCCTAGTCTTAAAAAGAACCCTCGATGAACCGTCCCTTCAAGAACAGGTGGTTCTGCATAGAGCCTCAGCCCCTCAGAAACCCTTTTGGAACCATTATTTCTCAGAGTGCATGGATATGATGTTGGTGGTGTTGTTGCAGAGGTGTCTGTACGTGCGGCTCCCCTGCTGTCTGACTGTTTGGCGTCGGTTTTGAAGCTTGAGACTACTGAAGGCGTCATTGTCAACACATTTACTTCGCCACTGTTCCTGCTTGTCAGAGGAGCTTAAGCATTACTCGCTACAAAGATAAGTAGGGCCCCTTCCTGCAGTTGCCTCACAGCAACGAAATGGTGGTTATTTTTGAAGAGACACAGTCAGCCCCCCCTCCCCAAAACCTTCTACCCCCATCCCCATCGCTGCCACCCCACCCAACAGCAATCTCATCTGCTCTCGTGCACATTTGTAAGGCTGCTGCGAGGAGCTTGCGTTTCTGCAATCACTTCACATTTGTTTCAGCGATTGATTTCCTGGCATGTGAGGGGAAGGAGAGAATGAGCGAGTGGGTAGGCAGTGAAGGAGGGAGGGAGAGGAGGGGAGGAGCAAGCAGAGGGAGGCAACAGGGAAGTCAGAGGATGTGCAATGCCAGGCTCACATACTGTCACCATGACAACAGACATCACTTCACAGGAGCAGCACTTAGGATGCCTGTGTGGGCTGAAGTGACATAGTTGAAGGTTGGCATTAGCCTCTTGTGGGTGCCACAACGTACCAATCCTCTTCTGGCTTGCTTTTTTTGCTTTATTTCCTGCACAGTGCTGCTAAAAGGCTCCCCATTGCTCTTATCAGCTACCTATTGGGACCGCTGAGTGATTTGTACTTTATGTGTGTAAATGCGGGTCCTGCCAGTTTGGCTTAACAAAGACAATCCAACTGAGTGAAGTGCGTAAGGGAAGACTGGAGAAGAAGACATTCATATTCAATGAGCCCCTTTCATCATTTGCGTCACTTTGAAGCTGGTTAGCATGTATAATTCTCTGTGATTTGACGTGATGCCAATCATGGAAATTATAACTTGAGATACAGAAAACACACCACAGGCACCAAAAATGATCCATCTTTGCCGCTAATCCGGCTGTTCATTAAGAAAAATCTGCAACACTTTATGAGGGTATAACAATTGATGTTTTTCAACGCAAAAGCAACGCATGACTCATCAAGATCTAATGCATGCATTAACAGGTTATATAACGCCGGCTTAATATTAATAAATCATAGAGTTTATGTAAGGATTTAACACCTTATGAATCATCAAATTACAAAATGAATTTTAAACACACGGTTAAAGGGACTGTTCACATCAAAATTAAAAAATACATATTTCTCCTCTTACCTGTAGTGCTTTTTATCCATCTAGTTTGTTTTGGTGTGAGTTGCAGAGTTTTGGAGAGATCGGCCGTAGAGATGCCTGCAATATGATGAAAGGCTACTCGGCTTGTGGTGCTCAAAGTGCCAAAAAATAAACTTGAAAAACTCAACACCAGTGTCTCTTCCCAGAAAACATGACTCAGTTACTCAAGATAATACACAAATGTTCTTGTGAACAGTTTCGTGTAGGAGCTATTTTCTTTCTAGTAGAAAGAAAATAGGGTCGCACTTTATTTCACAGTACACAAATGAGTAGTAACAAGCTGTACTTTGTATTAAATTAGACAGAAACTAGAAATAATATGTTCTTTTTTAGACAGAATTAGACTTTCTAAGAAGGTAATCAGTAACACATTACAACAGAACTGTAAACTAAAGTGTACTGTGTGTGTAATATATATTGTTTTCCAGTTTTCCAAAGGCCCATATTAGACTTTCCTAGAGGGTAAGGGTCTGACAGTGCTAAACGATACACAATACACTTTAGTTTACAGTTCTGTCATAATGTGTAATTACCCTATAATAAAGTCTATTAAAGGTCTAACAGTGGGGAATAATCCACTTTATTTTAGAGTACAATTCTGTTGTAATTTGTCCCCTATAAAGTTCTAATAATACTGTCTAATATTCAATCTGTCTCATATACATATATTCACATTATAGTCTAGTCTTTATCCAATTTAATACAAAGTACAGCTTGTTACATCTTGTTAGTGTCTTGTAAAATAAAGTACCATTGAAAGCAGCTCAGGTACATTATACCGTAGAAAGAAAGCAGTGATGATTGGTAATGATTCCTGGAAAAAGTCGCTGCCATCAAGCTTTTCTTTTTTTTCCTCTTCTTTTTTTTTTCACTTTGAGCACCACAAGCCGAGTGTAATCGATTTCCACTATACTCCAGAGAAGGCAGACATCTCTACAGCCAGTAGCTCCAAAACTTGGCAACTTCCACCAAAACAATCTAAATGGATAAATAGCACTACAGGCCAAGGGAAAATTGTGTACTTTTGATTTTGGGGTAAACTGTCCCTTTAAGTCATACATTTATTAACATATCATTATATTAGCTATAGACCAGGTAAAAGCACGTGAGCCTCAGTCACTGTCAGCCTCTATAGGCAAACATGCACCTGTTTCTTCTCTTTGTGCACAAATTATACACCTGGCTAAAGGGATTTTGCTCTGCTCTTATCAGCATGCAGCACGTACGGCTCCACGCCTCGCTCTCTGCATCTGCTTTGTCCGTTAGCATACAGTATACAGTATTTATGAGCTGGCCAAACTGTAATGCATGTAAGAGGCATGACGGCATAATGAAAGCATGAGCGTCTGTGAGATCCAGTAAGTGGCATTTGAGTGAATATATGATGAGATGTTAATGAATGCATGATTTAACGGTGAGTTAATGGTAAATGGTAAATTGAGCAGAAAATGTAAAACTCTAAAACCGAATCAAAAAGCAGAGCTCTGGCTCATTTGAGGGGAACATACCTAAAGGCATAATATGTAACATTACTGCATTAAAATATCTAAAAAATGGCTAGATCTTATGTTATATAATGTGTTGAGATGAGGACTCTAAAATTTTTCCAACAATGTTCAAATGCAGAAAAATCTCTCAGTTGCATTTCCAAACAACACCAGACACCAGATGGTACATCTGAGAGTGGAAAAAGTGAGTTAGCAAACTAGCTGGCTAGCCACTCTATTGTTTAACACTGTTTGTACTGCTCACTTGTGATGAAGCAGGATTATTTATTGTTGTTTCCTGAACATTCTGTTTAACAATGAAAGCAACAACTCCAATGATCCCACGCTACTTCATGATGTCATTGTAAAGACCCATGAGGCAAATTGTGATTTGTGATTGGCCTATATGAGAAAAAACATTTGACTTGATTTTAAATGTGGTGGCACTGTAATAAGATGTTTCATTTTGTGATACTTTGACCCTTTTCCTTATGAGAGTTCCAACCAGATCTCGCTCCTGGTCTGTTTCTGCTTTTGGTCAATCACACAAAGGTGAATGCAATTAGTGGCATAATGTAACCCAAGTACATTTAATCAAATAATGTACAGTTTTTAGGTACTTGTACTTTACTTGAATATTTCCATTGTGTTTTGTTTCATGCTTCTACTTTACCACATTTTGGAGGGAAATCTTGTACTTTTTCCTCCACGACATTGATCTGACAGCTGTAGCTTCTTGTTAGTTTGCTCATTAAAGGCCATGCACACCCACACAGGAGTTTTCAATTACTTTAATTAGAACTCACTAGGTGCACTGGGTGGAGCTGCTGGAAGTTTCACCAAACTTCAACAAAAATGATCAGCGGGGTACGTTACCCCGCCACAAAGATAGTGAGGAAGTGAGTGAAGGGGCTGCCTATCAAACTCAGTTTGTCTGCCATTTTTATAAAATGTGATGCACTGTTATTAATTAAAGGCATTATCTGCTACATTTCTGAAAAAAAAAAAAAAACATTGTGTAAACTCATAAACATAATCCCTCTAAATAATCACTTATTACCCACGAGAAGTGTGTGATGGTGTGTGTATGTGCAGAGATTCTGCCTGTATTTCTTTATTTTCTCTGTAAAACTAAACTATACAGCAAGTCATTTTTAATTTAATGCAAAGAAGCAGCACTATTTCACCCGTTCTTAAGAACACTGAGACTAATTTGAAAAATAAGATTTGATGTTCCTTAAATAGTGTCACACAAGAGTCGGAGTAAACTCTCAGTTGATATTAAATACCACCTGTTGAATATGCAGTACGTGCCATATGCTAATGTTGTGGCTGTGAACATGAGCAGCTGATGACATTTTATAAACATATTTTCTGACTTTAAAATTTATTATGATAGTAAGCAGTGATGAGTTCTGTTTATCTTTCAAGCACAATAATTCTAAGTCCTATCATCTTTAGGAAAAAACTTACCAGCTACTGTATCGCTGGCTAATGTTGCTGCAAATGATGAGGATAAAAGCCAACAACAACATGATATTACAGTTCCATAGTGTAAATGTTTTTTATGGTCTTTATTTTCACATGAAAATGGCAACAGAGGCAGTAATGCTATGGGAAGGAAGCACAAGTCAGTCTTATCCCAAAGGATCTACATTCGTTATTAGTCTTAACACAACTGCACCAGCGCTAATGCACAGTTTGGCCTCTCCGGGGAAGATATTGTAGCTTTAATTTATTGCAGTTGGACCATGTGTCTGTCAACATGAGGAAATTAACACTATTATAAGAAATGAAAACACTACAGATAAAAGCCTTGCTGCTGTACAAGGTAAAATTAGCTGGACCAAGGTTGACATTTAAGATTTAAATCTTGTTTTTAATGATCCAGATGATGAACGGCCTCTTCATTACAATGTCAGCAGACAAAGGGAAAAAAATATCGTTTCTGGTTCAGTGCACGCCTTCACTGCAGGTTAGAGGCCACACCAGACTTCATTACAAGCGCAGAATTACTTCTGATTCTAAATAAACCGGGGCAAGTCATGCACCAGAACAGGACTTAATGAATGAATGACTACAAGATCATTAGCAGCAGCTTTCTGTCCTCAGCACTGTACAGAGCAGGACAAGTAGCTCAGGGTTTGGGGATGTGGGCTTAACAGTTGAAGCAGCCAGCCAGGTTACAATAAGCTTCTTTGGTCCGCGGTGGGGATTTGGCCTTGAATGATCCAGAGGTAAATTGTGTTCCTGAACTCATCCAAATCCTCACAGTAGAAGGAAGAAAGTATTATAGCTGTGCATGATGTGTGCAAAGTAGCCAAAGCAACATTATACTTTGTTTTTTTATGTTTTGAGCACAAATAATCAAGAAAAATATTACACTCAGTGAGCATCCACCCTGAAAAATGTATTCCCGTCATCACAGCTGTGCATGACTCTATCTTTCCTTTGAACTATGCATTAGAGAAAAGGAATGAAATTGCTTATTTTCTGTGCAGAGGACACTGCAGTAGTTGACAATGCTGTTAAAATCCCAGCTACAAACCCGAAGCTCACAGCTCCATTTTCCATTTTTGCCTACTGCCAAACTACACACAGCTACATCTTTCAAAAAAAGCTAAAGGGGCAGAGAGAGGGCAAAAGTGAGAGTGGCATCCTTCCAGTGGAGAGTGTCACCCCACAGCACACATGGCCACACACACACACACACACACGCACACTTTGCATAAACACAGACAACGTGACCTTTTCGCTTCACAGCTAAACACAAAGTCACACAGATTAAATTAAGGAGGTGCTTCACTGATTTTACACATATAATTGTGAAAAGAGTTCTATAATTTCATCTGTGGCTACCAAAGAGCTTTATATAAAGTCTGAGAAGAAATAACCTGACGATGTCCTGGTGGTGTCATCAGGATTATGCCAGCTTTGACTTGGAGGTTACAAATTTATAACAGAGAGGTTGAATTACCAACTGAGAGAAATAATTTTGAAAGATGTGGGCATTTATAAGGTGAGGGGTTCAAATGAAGTTATGCTATTGGGTGCATGATGGGAAATGTAGGATCCAGTGTTTTTTGGATCGTGACCCATGCTAGGGACTAAAAGTCAAGCAATCCTGCAATTTTCTAGCCTGGCATTGCTAGACTAATTCACAAATGTGAATTTGTGTGGAACCGCTCAATTTATTTTTGATTTCCAAGGAGTGTTATCAACAAGGCCAAAATGCCTCTTAACACAACTGGATAGACTAGGGGTGGACGGAATAAACAGTATAGAAAGTACACATATAGTATAGTAAATAGTATAGAAAGCACGGCATGAATTTGACCTAAAGTATAAATTTTGGCTATACTATACTGTCCAGACCAAAAAAGACAACAAGCAGCTAACAACAATCCACAAATTATGTTGGATGACAGTGGTTACAAGGGGTGGTAATACTTGATACACTTGAGAAAAGGTTTTCTATTTTTTTTTTCATTTATTATCCCAGTTTTGTACATTAAATGTTCTTAAAATATCTGTGTACTGTGTGAAATATGTCAGTAATACAGTTAAGAGTACAGTCATAGCTGCTATCCAGGTGCACTGCTATAGCAGTGCAGAAAATTACAGCTAAACAGAATATGTTTTTAAAAACATTTCAGGTGAGATAGGCAGGACCATAACAGATTCCTGATCCTTATTTGATCAGCACTGCCTAGTTTGAAAGTCTGATCTGAGTTTTGTGAACGACCTCAGGAGTTTTGCTGGCCGAACTTGCTGACTGGATGACACTGGACAGACCTACAACCAGCCAGAGCTTCGAAACATGTGATACAAGGCTTTTTAAATCTGGACCAGTGACGCTCTCCTGTCAGTCATCATTGTATAGTACTTGCCCGGTATTAAATAAACAGTTGTTCTTGGCCCAACTGGATCCAAGGCTGGTGGAATTCTGTCTGAACGGAAGAGGAGCAGACATATCTGCCAGAGCAAACATTAGCTCAGCAGATTTGTCAGGATTTTGTCCATTTTCAAAAAATCTGTTACTCACAAGTCCCCCAGTTTTATGGAAGTACCATGTTGATTTGGTGGAGTACCCCTTTAATTTAAACTCTGAGAGAATGTGACGTCTGGATTCGAAAAAGCAGCTGTTTCACCTTAATCGCATTGTATCGGGAGTATTAAAGTAACACTGTCAAAGATTATCCGCTGAATACTGAGCACAGCAGGAGTGCTTCCGACTTTAAGTTCAAACATTGTCTCTGCGGTGTATATTCAGTGCCAGTCTCAGAGGACTCGGCCCAAAGAGAACTGACATTCGGTATGATTAAGTTGGTGCTATCTGAAACCCCACCCAGGGATGTGTAGTAATCCCCAGTGTGCACCTCACACTGTTCTACTGCAACGAATTACTCCTTCTGTGCTGTGCCCAGCTGTATATCCTCATTTGCTTCTGATTGAAGCGCATATACTGTAGACGTCCATCCGCTGTTCTGTTCCCCGGGGTAATGGAGGGAGAGACAGGCCGAGGAGAGAGACAGGCAGGGAGATAGGGACTGAGAGTGGGAGGGAGGGGAAGAGATAGAGTTATCCGCGGTCTCATTACGGTGGGAAATGTGAGGGTCCCGATCCAAGGGAATGATGAAGGACTCTGTGGAGGAGGCCTCTGAGAACCAACAAAGACGGCTTTAGTTTCACTGGCAGAATGCATTTGCATAGCTTAGAAGCCAAAGCGTCTGAACCGGGGCTCATGAAAAGAAACCCCAGCAATTGGTTGGACTTCAATGCAAACGAGAGGGAGCGAGAGACAGAACGGGGGAAAGATGGAGAGAGAGGGAGAAGTGGGATGGGAGAAAAAGCAGTAGGAACTTTTTCTCTTCAGTAGCATAACACAAAACGAGATCAGGAACATCTGCACATCCCATGGAGGTTGTCGCTGACTGACTTTGATGCAAAGAGAACATACTGAAGGCGGTACATCTCCAGATAAAGTAACAAGCAGAAAAACACTTCCATGCTATCATAAGAGTCATGTTCTATTGAAGTCGTTTGATATTATTATTTAGTGCAGTTTGGTTGCAGCAACATTAGAGATAAATGCCTACTGAGAATATGTAGAAGGTTTGTTGGTGCTTCCATTTACTGTGATGGAAGAGCAGCTACTAGGGCTGTGACAAAGCAACATTTTCCCGCCGAGTTGGCAGTCTACCGCAGCTGTCTTAATAATTATGTTTTATTGGACTTTATTGGAGCATACTCTCATAAGAGTGGTGTAGTTCCTTTAAGGAATAGGGCAGTGCGTAATGTGTGTGCGGCATATAAGTGAGTGAAAGCGAACAGCAGGCTGAGAGTGACGGTGATGCCCACTGGGGAGTAGAAAGTTGTCCATCTGGCAGTAAATGTGCAGTACAAGTTAGAGTGTGCAGGGCTGCAGCTTCTCAAGACCAAGAAATGTCTCGTCTGTTGTTTTCCAACAGCTGGAAAAGTGAGGGAGGTTAGCCCCAAAGTAAGCTGAGCAGGAAAGGCTAACATCAAGCTAATGCTCACACTTTGAAATCCAGCCTCGAACTGCAGCATCTTTTTGGAGGCATGATAAAATAAATCCACGACAATTAATCCAACACCAAATGTCTTCTGTAGTTATTTATCCATTTTTCCTTGTTTAAAAAAACGGCTGTTGTTGCTGCCTGTAGCGTGCTGTTAGCCACCCACTGGAAACTCCAGATGCCTTGGGTTGAGTCTGTCGACCTATCAGAGGCTGTGTTCCTGACTACCGTTCAAAAAATTTCATGCCAGTACTGATACAGATACCTTGACTTGGATACTAGTTCCTGAATTACCTTTTTTCAATATCAACTTTATAAAACCCATTTTAACAAAAAGAAGATTACATTACACATAATAAACAAAAACAAAATAAAATTTGCGGTGATGACGGTAATGGGATCACCCCTGTGGTAAGCATTGCAGTAAGTATTGCTGTGATGTGGTTACCATCACAGCTCAAGCAGCTATTGGCCTGTTGGAGTTCTGGTGAACAATGTGGAGATGAACAGAGGTCTGGATAATAGAGCAATCTCCTGGAGAAGGGTGAGTGTGTGCGTGTGTGTGGTGATGAGAAAAGAGAGACACACACCAAGGAGGGAAAAAAAGGAGGGAAAGATAAGAAGAGCAGGAGAGAGAAAGAGTGGAGCAGCAGATGTTGTACTTTAGTGGTGTCTCTCTTTTTCCCTCTGTGGCCTGGAGTCATGGAGGGATGACTAGCCTTCATCAATCCTCTTTAATGACTCTGGCAGCACCACTTAACGCACTGGTATGTGATTTCTTCATTACTAGATCATGATTCCACCATTGAGTCGGCTGCAATGACGTATACCAATGCTCGGGAATAAAAATAATCGTCGAAAGTCTCATTTTTGCGAACTGTCTCATCCATCTGCGCTCGAGTCAATTTGGAAATCTTGGACGGAAAATGATAGCTGATGCTTTGGACGCCGCACAAAAAAAGATGATGGAATCTGGTGGTAAAAAATAGTAGATTTGATATGACCAAAGATTTCGGGCCTTGCCCTCTATAAAACCTTATGAAACTCTTCCACTTCAAAGTTACTGCCATCATTATGAGTTATGCTCTCACAATCCTCATTTTATTCAGTCACACACCCACTGCCTTTCACCTGCGGTGCACAATACTCCATTTCACCAGCCTCCTTCCTTCACGTGTCAAAACCTTCAGTGACTACAGTGGGAAGCAACACAGCATGCATGCTAATGTTTTGCCACTCTCAATAATAAATGTTGACTTTTGAACCTTTCCAAGACATTTTCATACAGACCACCTCCCTGGAGACGTGGAGCCTGCTTTAAACATGAGGAATGGGCATAAAAGACCAATGACTCCTCCTCATGATATAAAGGGATGTGTTGCACAAGGATGACTCCATAAATGTCTACTTATCTCTTTCCAATGTTGAAAAACCAAAGGTAAAAAGGTAGCACACATACAGATCTTCAAAAAAAAAAAGTGACGTCACCCATTGGTTCACCAAGTTTGGCATTACAGGGGTCACCATCTTGATTTTTTTGCAACCACAGCATGCGCAGTACCATGAAGAGCATGGAGCTGGTGAGTCACGTGTTGCGACTTGGACGCTGCTTGGTTTTGGCTCGTCCATTCAGCAGGAAATAACAGCGGCCTGCCTGGTCACAGTCTTTCTGGTATTACAACTAAACAGATCAGCACCGCCTAGTTTGACAGTTTGATCTTCCAGTATGCACAATGGTGGCCACCTGGTCGTGTCTGGAAGGGAACCACATTAGGAAACTGTTTACTGAGGTCATGCATCAAATGAGATGTGGAGTCATTCTGCCATAAGGATACATACAGTCATACTAGCGGAGTCGCCCCCTGCTGGCTATTAGAAAGAAAGTGGGTTCAAGGCAATTCTGCATTGGCTTCACTTTTCGGACCCAGAAGCTGCATCCACTAATTCTGCTGTCTATGGGAAAAAATCAACTAATTTAAATTTCACCAGTTTATTCTGGCCATGTCAACAAACAAGCTAAATGTTTCAGCCTCGTGGTCCCCAACAGATTCTACTTACCTACCTGCTAGGGTTGGGCGATGTGTTAAAATTTTGCAGCCGGCCATCGTCAGCCCAGCAACCAGTGATAGCCAATATATTTGTGCAAGTGTGTATGTCTCTGTCAGGCCTCACCCCTGTTTCGGTTGGGATGCCACAAGCTCACAAGCTCACAAGCTGCCAGAAGTTTCTCTTTTATCAAACTAAGAAGAGTTTAATTGCGTAAAATACGCATCATTCAAACTCACCAAATTCAATCACCAACTCTGGTTTGGTCATTTTGATCTATCTATCTATCTATCTATCTATCTATCTATCTATCTATCTATCTATCTATCTATCTATCTATCTATCTATCTATGCCCTTTTCCTACTGCAATTTCAGACTATGCAGCAGTAGCAGGAAAGCAGGACATATGTAAATCCTCACTAAAACTTTACTAAATTACTGTAGAATAGGTGAAACACTGTAGTGATGGTAGAAAATGGGGGTGACTGTGCTCAAGGGAATTTTCAGGCTGCACAACACACAAGCACAAACACAAGACAGTTAAATCCTCAAACAATTCCATCTGCTACATGTCCCTGTCTCTTTCACTGCTGCTGCTGCTGTAGGCCTACTTGTCCACATGTACCTCTATTGCAACACCACATATCGAGCATTATGGGATATGATTCCTTCTAATGAGCTTGCATCTTCATCTGCACGCCAACTCCGTAGCGTGGACAGCGCGCTCGCACCGAGAATTCTGCAGCTTTGATCTGACATTCATGTGATCGGTTTTGATGCTTAACGTCATGGCTGTCTCCCCTGCATATATGTGCATCATTGGAGAGACCAATTTAGCAAATAAGGATATCGACAATGATTCCTTGAGACATCAATGTTTGATGAGGGGTTATGCCTTCAGGCTCAATACATAACTAAAGGAATTTGCTAATTCCAAACACCAACAACGCCTTTGTAGGACTCTTACATCGTCTAGAGAGTGCTGAGAAGTTTACGGCTGCAACTAACAATTATTTTTTACGATGACTCAGTTAATTGTTTCTTTAAAATGTCAAAACATGGTGAAATCTTCAAATTGCTTCTTTGTCCAACCAACAGTTCAAAACCCAAAGACTCTTCATTCACTGTCAAAAATGACAAAGTAAAACAACAAATCTTTATATTTAAGAAGCTGAAACGAGCGAATGTTTGACATTTTTGAAAAATGACTGAAATGATTAATCAACAATCAAAATAGGTGGCAACTAATTTCCTTTCAATCAACTAGTTGATTAATCGACTAATCAACTTTGCTGCTTTTCTTTGTCATTCATATTACTGAAAAGAGTCTTGGGGTTTTGGACTAAAGGAAGTAATTTAAAGATGTCACTGCTGGCTCTGATAAATTGTGATGAGCATTTTTCACATTCTTTTTAACATTTAATTCCAGCGAGCAACAATTGCGATTTCAACATTAATTTCTAATTGGAAACTGGTTGATATTCAACATCTAAGACTTATTTTCCCACTCATTTCAACCAGCTAAAACACTAATTTGTTAATCATTTTGATCATTTGTTCAGCTGTAGGTTGTACAAAAACGTCTATGTAGAAATCTTACATCAACAAGAGAGTGCTAAGAGGCTTAGGGCTACAACTAATGATTATTTTCAACATCAATTTATCTGCTGATTACTTTTAAGGTAATCAAATGATCTTTTAGTCTAGAAATTGTCAGAAAATGGTGAAAAAGTTCATCACAATTTTCAAGAGCCCAAAGTCTTCAAATGAGTCTCAAAATCCGTGTTTCAATTTGACTTTCAATTTTAAGGTCGATTCAATTTTTCAACATGTTTTGGTTTAGTTAAACTATCGAGTCTTTGTAAAGATCAACAGATTATTGGTTCGAGGCCATCATTTACATTTTAAAATTCTTCTTTCAAAATATTGTCTATATGGTATCAAGTGTGATTTAACTGTTGGTAAGCTACATTGTGTCCTCTTGGGCGTGAAAAAACTGTGAGAATCAATCATCATCAACTCCAATCATTTACTATTCACAAATGACAAAGAAAAGCAGCAAATCTTTACATTTAGGATTTGACATTTTTGCTTGAAAAACAATTAATCACTAATAAAAATAGTTGGTAACTAATTTTCTTATGATCAATCAATCAATCAATCAATCAACTAATTGTTGCAATTCGAGAGAGGTTTGAGAATTACGGAAAATCGGTAAGTGCTTGCTTCGCATTTTTAGTTGCGTTTTACTCTGAAATATCTTAGCAACAGGTGCTAGAGGGTGAAATGTGGTATTATAAGTAACTGTCCACATATATGAGCAGTCATGCTACAACTGTCTTGACATGTGCTGTGATTGATTATTTTATTCACCCTCCTCCCTCTAGAGCAAAAGAATAGATAAAATCCTGGCACATCATTGGTCAGGTGCAGCACCATGACTGTTCCTGTCATGCTCAGAGTAACCTTTCATTGCTACATCATCTGCACACACACACACACACACACACGGTTACAAAAGATCTTTTTTAGTGCTCAGCAACACCATATACCATATCTGTACTTGACCTCGCGTTCTCCCTGCACAACCTCTTGCTTTGGTCAGAGCCACTGTCACTGCCGACAGGTCAGGGCTGTACACCTCAAGGTTTCCTGTGTCCCAATGTTAGTGCACATGAATCATTATTTCCCCCCACAGTATTTCTGCTGATGCTGGCGCTGCCGCTTCTGCGAGGATGACGATTCATATGAGACATCATCTGTGCCACTGGTTGCACAAGCAGACAGAAATGTGTGCTCATTGTTGAGTGTGTGTGCATGGGAGGTAGAGAAAGAGGGAGAGAGATCCAGACAGACAGACATGAGGAAGAGGTAGGCAGATAGATCCACCACAACGCACACGAGAATAATTCATGACTGTGCATACTAAATGCCACACATTACAGTCCTTATGGGGACATTCAAACATACATGTGGCCTAATGTGAGACAAGCGACCTTTTGAAGGATAATTAACAGACTGCATGTATGCAAGGTGACCAGTCAACATCAAATTTAGCAGGTTCCATTGCAATAATCTATGACTCTCCAACACTAAATTTAGCCTGCTCACCGACCATCATGAGTGATGGATTGGATGAGATGCATGATTGGCTACACACACGTATTTGCTGTATAACCTCAACATTTGGAGCCTCTCACTCAAACATGACATTCAGACCTGCTTTGTCGCCCTTAATGAATGAGTTGATGTTGTTTTTTTCTTCCTATTTAGAAACATCGAGAGTGTTTAAGAGGGAATAAGTGGCGATTTATGAGCGGCCACTGTTTTTACAAGGTCATGATCACGTTTCAGCAGGAAATACATGCATCCACTCACCGTACACTCCTTGGCAACGGATGCCCTCCACGATGAGCGCCAGCAGCCCCAAAACACAGATAATTAGATCCATCCTTTCACGTTAATCTCTGCATATCCAGCTCTCAATGGCAAGAAGTCCTTTCTTTCCGCGGCGGTGTGACTGCTGAGGTGCATATAGAAAACACAGCAGCCGTCGATTAATTTAGTCTCAGTATGTCGCTGTGAAGGTATTTAAGCCCGCAGGAGCAGGAGGCGAACGCACTCAGGTGGTGGTGCTTTGGATGTCCACTGCTGCTGCCATGGAGTGGAAACGCGGAGGATGCGGGGAGTGGGCTGCAGAAAGCCCGGCCTTAGAGCAAACAGAGACCTCTCCTCGACTCCAGGTAGGAAAAAACAGAGTGTCCCTGGACTTTATGAAAGACCCCCGAGGCGCCGATCCGACGGGGCGCACTGCTGCTGTCGACTGGAGGCGGACGGAGGCTCGGTACCCGCGGACATAGCTCCTCAAATCCAGCTGTGGTTCACGGCTCGCTCCGCCGCTGCTGCTGCATGCTGTCAAACGGAGGCATCACCTCTGCTTCACACAGAAAAAAAAAGACACACTCACTCTGTCAAATTCTCACTGTTTTCCACCTTTAAGTCGTTTATCTGCCGCTCACACAGTCACATCACGACTGCGCCCCGACGCCGCGCCTCGACTCATCTCTCCCGGCGGCGATGACAAGCGGAGGGAGGGTTCGTCCACAGCTCCTCGGCGATGCCTGCTGTTGTCTCCAGCGTTATTATGAGAGCACTTTCTAATGAATGTACGCGACGCTGGGAGCCGGATGTGCCCGCCGCCGTGGATGGAGCCAGTTGAGCATCAGTCACGTTGCGCAATACGTGCTACGGAGACCGAGTGGCACCGCAACCGGTCTGTGGCTACGTCAAGAGGTGCGTGGCTTCCAGCGCTCATCTGTATGGGAGGCTTCGCTCAGCGTCAGGAAAGGCAGGAGAGAGGCGCAGCTGCTGGATGCTGCTGGGAGAGAGGAGAGAGGAGGAGGAGGAGGAGGAGGAGAGGAGGAGAGAGATTGGACTATTGGAATTCAGGAGATCGAGCTTTGACAGACCTTCACAATCAACACTCAACACACAGTCTATCCTCCTGTCTGCTCATGTTTCTCCATCACTCCTTTATCAGACAGGCAGGATGAGATGCTGTCTGTCATGTAGCACTCATCTGCTGCATCACATTTCTTTGGCTTGATCTAGAGAGATGTCTATCCAAGCACACACACGAGGGCTGTACCTAACGATTATTTTCACTGTCGATTATTTTCTCGATCAATCGATTAGTTTGTATGGGCTACAAAATCGGAAAATGGTGAAAAATGTTGATCATGACGGCCTCACATATCTCATTTTGTCCACAACTCAAAGATATTCAGTTTACTCTAATGAGGGGACTAAAGAAACCAGAGAACATTCACATTTGAGAAGCTGAAATAAAAAAATTGAGATGTTCTTAGAAAATTACTCAACCCAATCAGTCGATCCTCAAAACAGTTCAATTTTCAACACAAACTGTGTTATTTATGAGCAATTATCAAATAACAACTAAAGCTTAATTGTGATGTTTGATCTACAGCTGCAAGGTATATAAAATGTCAGAAATGAGTGAAAAATGTCCATCCCAGTTTCTCAAAGTCCAAGATGATGTCTCTGAATGTCTGTCAGTCCAAAAACTCAAAGATATTCAGTTTAATTTGATAATAAATGGAGAAACAGACAAAATATCCATGCTGAAAACAGAATTTTCTGACATTTTTGCATGAAAAATTACTTAATTTACTTAAAAGTTTAATTCTTGCAGAGTTGGCAAGTGAGTTGCCAGATTTACATGCCTGACATGGCCTTTTTTATTTGCCCTGGGGAAGCGGCCAGTCCTTAATGGTGAGCCCTATAGTTGCTGATTAATGTAATAATTCATTCATAATTGATTAATTGGTGCAGCTCTAACATAAACATATGTAACAAATTCAATTATACATCAATAATACATGTAACAGTGTAAAATAGATTTGTAATATGTCGTGTTATAATTACACAAAATCTGTACTGACAATTATAACCTGACACCAGGCTGGGTAACCAGCAAAAAAGTTGTGTAACAGCCCCCGGAAAAATTATAAATTTAAATGATTGTGTGGTATTTAAATCTGCCAATAATTATTATAAACTGCCAGAATTTTACTGTGAAAAAAAGGATTGCCATAAAGGCAAAAATTGCCAATGGAGAATACCAAATTGTGGACACTAATCATCGAAAGCCAAGTTAAATATTTGGGAGAAATTTGGTGTGATCATAGACTGCGAGAATAATGTTTGTCAGTGGCTTTGCTGCTTGAAAAAAAAATTCCCAAAAAAGATTTAGCTTTTGATAGCCGCAAGCTAGGCACATTGTTGCTGAGGAAACATACTCAGAGCTAAAGGAGCACAGGTGTTGTGGCAACTGAGAATGCAAGTGAGTGACAAGTGATAAGTGAATGACTGCATATTAATCCCCAGTGCAGTTCTGGATCCTGCGGTTGTGGATTTGACTTGGAGCTACTGGTGGGTAACTGGTCAATTCTGGTATTCAGCTTTGCCGGTGCAGGTAGGTGTGGATTTGTAAAACTGGATATGTGCAGGACTCTGCTCCATGGGAAAGGTAAGCAACATTGTGTTAGTTACAAGTTAACTTGCTTGCTTAAACTTATTTTGTAATATGCTAACACATTATGTGTCATTTAATTTGTGTAGGGGGTCCAGTTATATGTTTAGGACTGACGGGAGGATTTTATCATGTATTTATGTCTGTCAGGTAAGTTTTTTTGTTTGTTTTGTTTTATGTGCTGTATCGAATGTAACAAAGCTTGCTTTTTTGCTGTGGTGCTCCATGGAAGAGGGGCTCGAGTTATATGATCACAATTGACAGGAGGATTTTGTTATTTATCTCCGTCTGTCAGAATAAATGGAGATCGCTTCCAAAGACATCCTTGTCTGGGTTTCTTCATCAAAACACAATGCTTATAATACTAGACACCACTGGTTACACATACACACACTGCTGCTGCTGCTGCTGCTGCAGGCCTACATGTTTTTACTAACTTTTTAGCAATACAGAATTTTTAAAGTTTTGAAGAGGTACAGCTAAGTGGTTCCCAAATGGGGTCCCTGCATGCCCTCAGGGGCCCTTCTGGCACTTCCAGGGGGCTCCTGCAAAATGAGAACATCCATTTCATTATGTTCATTTTTGCCATATTTAGGGACTAGAAATACCCCAATTAAAAACATGTAAAAAGATCTATTGTGACCACAGGTTTCACCTCATCATTGTCTTTCAGTACAGTGCTGAATAATGGTCATATGAACCATTTCAAAGCAGCATTATACTGTAAATGGGCTCACTTTATTGCATTTACTGCTGAAGTGTTTGGTAATATTAATACGAGCAGGATCTTAAAGTTGGACTACAGCTGTTTCCTAGCAACACAATTTCAATTAAATGGGTTTAATTAGCATAATATTTTTCACAATGCAGAAGGAAATGTTACACTTTTAGGACAAATGGGGATGAATGTCAAGAGTCACAGTGTGATTCCCGATCAAACATACTGCATACAATTCCAAAAAGCACTCAACTTTGATTCATAGGTTTCCCTGTGATCTCAAATAATATAGTTTGGTAAAAAGTCATCGTTAATTCAGTAAATGGACAATACATTTTTTTAAAGAAGCATAAAAGGCTTATGAGTGACACCATATCCAGAGTTTTTCCTGGTATTTTGTCATTAAAGCTGTCAATCACCTCAGTTTCTCTTCAAAACTGCAACATCAGCCTAATAAGTAATTTATCTACTGTTGACTGTTGACTTTTCCTTTAAATAAAGTTTTAAAAAATAACTGTATTTCATGTCGTAATGGAAAATAAATTTTGGACCACAGACACTGTCCTCAGAGGGCCTCATCTGTACAGGCAGCTGGGGATCAGATGGGAAGTGACTGCTGGAGAACCAGTGGGTGGTTTGGCGCCCTCTACAGGACTACATTAAAGGAATCCATCATCATGCATTCATTGGGGGATATACCCCGTTTGTGACCAGGCTATAACGTTGATTGCACATGCTCACTGTTTAAAGCAGAAATAAAGATGACATCGTGAGTATTTCATTGCCTCACGAGGTTTCCGTCATTGTTATTCAGCTGAGCTGTCAATATCTGATCCTCAGACGAGGACTTCATAGTGGAACAGAGGAGTAAAATGAATTTAGTGGAGTTAATATTTGATATTGGCTATTCTAAATTTAATTTTGGAATCTAAATGATTAATCTTGTCCATCCCTTTTATACTGTCATTAGTGTGGTGCCCTTGAACGCCGGAGCAGCGGAGCAGTGAAGATAACAACTGTCATTTTTAAAACATATTCAGATCTTATTTTTATTCCAATAACTGGCTTTGTTTTATCTCAAGGTGTGTGAAGCCGAGAGCTCTGTAATTTTAATCATCTCTTTAATTCTGGGTCTTTAACCATCTCTTGCTCTCTGTCTTTTCACTCCCTCTCTGTGGGAGTACATTTGTGTGTCCGCCTTTTTTGGAAGTGTCAGAAAAGTGATCCTTTCATTGCCATACAAATAAATAAAAACCTCAGTTGCGCAAGCCATTTAATATTGAACGTGCACTTGAGGATGAACGTTCTTGAAAAACTTGCTGGTTGAAGGCCTTTTGACTGTTTGACAACAGTTTGGACATGAATTTAAGTCTGCTGAAAGTCCTGACGAGTACAGGAATGTGTGTTTTGTCATGTAGTGTTTCAGCTTTACTGCTGAAACATGTATCACCTATGACAGAAATACATTCATAGGCATTAGACATGGAAGCATGGGGTTTGGATTTAAGGACAGTGGGCCTTGACGCAATGCACACGGCATCTTTCGACCACCCAACCCAACCGGTTGGACGCACCACCACAGGTTGTGAGACCACCCCAAAGTTCTTCACAAGCATAAAAACAAAAATACACCGTATTTGTACAACAGAGTCATATCACTGTGATCAAGAAATAAACGAAGATAAAAGACAATTAGTTAAACAGAATAAAACAAAGGCATCAGACAAAGAGACTCTTCAGTTAAAAGCCATTCTATAAAAGTAAGTTTTTAAAGGAGTTTTAAAGGAGGACACTGAGGTAGCTTGTTGGATTCTTAAAGGAAGTATATTCAACAATTGTGGAGCCCTTACAGCAATTGTCCTGCCCTCTGTAACAAGCCTTGCTCTGGGGATGGCGAGCAACAGCTGGTCAGCAGACTTAAGTGCACAAGCAAGGGTGTAAGGGGAGAGAAGGTCAGTTATGTAGGATGGGGCAAGGCCGGTTAGGGCTTTAAAAATAAACAACAATATTTTAAAGTCGATTCTGAACACTACAGGTAAACAGTGCAGTGAGACGAGAACAGGGGAAATGTGGTCTTATTTGTCTGGTCAAGAAAATGAGAACGACGCATCTAGACAGGTGTGTAGGAGGGGAACAACAGCAAGAAATGGAAGAAAGTTGCATACTAACTTGCAATATTACTTTCATTAGCAACGTTACGGTGCTTGACGTGCCTGACGAAGGTCTAAGTCTACACATGATGTTTTTGTACTAGCCCTTCATCAGGCACGTTTGCAAGTTAGACAGTGTACGGGAGTTCTTTTGCAACTTTTCGGTCATGAAAATGTAATGGATGAAATGGTACTCAGGCTCACTGAGCAACAGGAAAGACTGCTGTGCCACATCTTACAGAGACCTGCTCCACCACAACATCCCGGATAAAGGTATAGTACTGGACGGCCAGACCGTATTCTGTGCTGACAGGACGCAACATACAAGACTCTGACAGGACGAGGGGTGCTAGGAGCATATGGCTCTGGTGCATCATCAAGCCAGATTTCAGGTCTGCCAAAACAATCCTGAACACAAAAATCCTGAACAACAGTTTAACGCTCTAACTCCGCAATTCAGTACTACATAGTTCTTGGTCTTTTCACATTATCAGCAACTATTTTTTTAAGGTTTCTAATGCGCTAATAAGAAAATTACTCATCTTTAATAGTTGACAACTAATCTATCATGTAGGGACTACAAGTCTCATTTCATTGTGCGACCCTGTGTTGTATGACAAATAAATTACCATGACACCTTGAGAGTGGCATGTGTGTTTTGTGGTTTATCTCCCCACCTGCTTGCTGCTTATCATTATGTTTATTACTGTACCTTTGCATCACCCATCCAATATGGACTGGAGCGGGAGACCACCAGAGAAGCTTAGAATGTAACTCCCCATCTGTCTGTTGTGGATAAGTCTGCTCTCTCTGCCTCTCCTTCCCTGGTGGAATATAATGCAACCTTTTTTCTTTTTTTTTTTTTTATCCAAGATGTCTACTACACTGCACTGACATAGGGGAGAATGCGATTATGGAGCCCATCGTGAATACAGTGTCTGCATGTAGCATCATGAGGGGGTTTATAAATATAATATGCCCTCACTACTATTATAGTTGGAGCTGGATGACATTTCACTAAATGTATTCAGTCGCACAGTGCATGAGGTGTTGGATATGGTATGAAACAAGACAATTTGGCATTTGGGGAAGGCCTCTGTGGGCTTCGCGTTCATCGTCAAAAGGCAGCAGACCTAGATGATGTCACAGTGAAAAATACAAGGCCAGGGTCAGCCAGAGAGGAGTGTGTATCTGCGAGCGTGTGAGAACGAACATGAGAGGGTTATGGCTTTGGTGCTCTGACAATATTCTGCTCTGGTTGGCATCACACATGAGCAAATCTCAAATGGAACAACATGTATTTTTTCCATCTGGCTGCCTTAAAAGTCATATAACAGCCAGTGGCCACCTGTGGAAACCGTTCCACTGATGACTGTAGCTCAAAGCTTATCAAGCAAAGCTCAGTTTTTTTTTTTTGTCCAGTTGCCAATGCTTCATTTAAATTGTCAGCATCACTGTTTGAATGTGGCATTTGAAGCGAATGATTACTTTAAACTTCTATCTGGCGAACAAGAGAGACGTTATTCAGCAACCTGAGGGAATTGCGAGACAGAAATGACACAGGCCCGAGCATTTGGATTTAAAAGACTTAATGCTTCCAACAAACTGCAATTACCTTCTCCTCTGAACAACCTGAAGAGTCATTATGCATGCTGTTGAAGTCTGCAACATCCAGGGTACGGGTACCCATGGGAGGTATGGGAAATAACATTTTTGGCTGTCGCTCAGAAATTTCACATGCCCGACTTCCTGCCAACCCCGAATGCATATTAGCTACAGTACACACACTCGCAGGACACAACCGAGCCTCTCCCCCCTCCTGTGTGCCACCGTTGACGAATGCTTCACTTAGAAAATAGGTCACCTCAGAGCTGGCAGAAAGATTTCAGGAGGGCCGAAATTTAAAAAGTGGGCAGATGATTTAGTTTCTCCGTGTCATGATTCGTTTACAGTGCGGTAATGCCCTGCATGTGGCTTATCCAAGACCAGCCAGAGGCAGAAAGGCGATGGGTAAAAATGCATCCAACAAGAACACTCCTGACTCACTTTCCAGGCAAGATGCAGTGCAATCCTTACTCCGATTGAAATCTGGGCTCTGATGTGTTCATGTACACGTTCTCTGTTGGTTATCTAAGAAGGAAACATCTATCTCTTGCAGGGCCAAGACAAGCAGCAGGTATTTGTGAAGTTGAACACAGCTTCAATTGATTTCACCATTTACACTTCTTTTTTTTTCCAGAAAGAATTAAAATGTTTAATGATGGTAAAATCGTCATATTTTACAACAACAGTAGCTTCAATTAGATATTTAACTCCATGGACTATTTCCATTTAAGTCCATGGACTACCAAAAAAATCAAACAGTTTTGTGAGTTGTTGAGTTAAGAGAAAGTTTACCAACTTTGTACAACACCATCTATGACAATTTCTTTATTGTTTGTCAGCTCATGTAAATTCTACAAATACGTAAAGGCCAACATCTGCTCTCTGTCTTTGTTTTCTTCATTTTTCTCTGGGGAGTGCTGGAGAAATAGCTTTCTGGTGTTTTGGAAACACCATCATGTCGGAATTTTTTTTTTGGTTCCGTCTTATCGTGCTTTAGCAGCACAATGATTGATTTAGCCGTTGCTGCAGCATCTGTGGATGAAATCCATCCATGATCTATTGACATGCAGACCGCTTGGCTGAAGCAGAGGAGAGACCTGTCTTGACTGACTCCTAGCGGACCTGAGCAGGAGCTAAGTTCACTTATGCCTCGGGCTGGCTCTGTTCTTTTGTGTCAATGGCATCTAGACCACAGACCTCATTTATTGAACAGACGTATCAATTATTTTGATCTTACACAGAAAACCATGTATCCCCATGTGTAGTTATCAGAGGTGGGACCAAGTCATTGTTTTGCAAGTTGCAATTCAAGATGGGCAAATCAAGTCTCAAGTCAAGTCTTGAGTCCTGAACTTTGAGTTCTGAGTCCTAAACATGTTAACTGTGAGTTTCCAGCTTCACAGAGTTAGAAAGTTTATTTGCTGTTAAGCAATTAGCTTGCTAACCACAGTATGTTGATATTAGCTTTGACTTACTATTCTTTCTGCACCTTAAAATGTCAAATGAAATCGGTAGCTGCTGTGTATCCATCTGTAATTTCTGACCTGCACATTTTGCAAACTTCAATTTGTTTTTTGTTGATCACCGTGTCATTTCTGTATGCAAATGAAATAATCTTTGGTATCATTTGTTCCAGATGGAGCTCAGCAATGTAACGTTAGTTCATTGTGGTTTTCTCCTGCAACTTGATTGGACGCTGTTGGACTTGTTCGAATAAAGTGGATCTGTGGAATTAAGTGTCGACTTCCTGTTAATGAATAGTATTAAAGTGAATTGATTCAAAAGGTAGGGGAATTAACTGATCTGTAGCACACTTTTTAAATAACATACATTTTAATCTTTGGGCTTGGGGACATCAAGTCGTCTTTTCAAGTCAGGTCCAAGTGAAGTCACGAGTCATTGGTGTTAGTCCAAGATGAGTTGCAAGTCTTTTTTGATTTTGTCAAGTCTATAAGTCATCAAATTTGTGACTCCAGCCCGGCTAGAGTCCAAGTCATGTGACTAAAGTTCACACCTCTGTTATTTATTAAACTTTACGTTGATGAGGAAATTATCTCATCTCTTGGCAAAGCCTCAACTTGATGCGTGAGACTTTCCTGCTGGTTATGTAGGGGTACTGCAGTTTGGGACATATACACACCAAAGCAAGCAGTGACCTTTAGCATTAATCATTAGTTTTATGAATAATGTGATAGGAATTATCAAGCAAAGGTGTGAAATTAAAATTTAACTGTGACACACCCTCAAGCTACGTGTTTGTCGCTGTTTGTCAATCCACTATTTAATTCACCGAATAAATACATGTTGCCTTGCGTCAATCTCCTCTACCATCACCGTCATCCTGTCAGCCAAAAAGTTGGCGTTTCTCTTTTGGTCAATGGTTATTCTGACTAAACCCTAATTTGTGCTAGTATTATATAAAGGAAATCACTGATTATAAAGCAGGTGCTGTCAATTTTAAGTTAATTTAAGATTTTTAGATCACAGGTGCACTAGTTACAAATGGGTTGTTTGTTGTTGAATCAGCAAGGTCTTCATGCTCAGTATCTTTTATGAATCGAAATGATCATACGAGTTCAACAGTTTAAGTTCAAGTACAAATCTAAAAACATTTTTATAAACGAGGCCCCGCATCTGTTCTTCTCGCTCTTGCATGTCCTCCACATGAAAAGAGCCGACTCCATTTAAAGTAATTATTTTTAGTTTTCTGTTGAGGAGAAGCATCATCGTCAGCGCACTCTTTAAACATGGACTGGTGTAACGTCTCGTGCTGAGAGGAAGGCCTTAGCCTGACAATAAAAACAAAAGGCAGTTCTGACAGGCATGACATGTGTTTCTATTCTACAAATGTTCCCTCAGACCCCCCCGCCGTTTTTCCCTGAGTAGCGGTACTTTGACACACTCTGTATTCATGGCGGCGGGAGCACTGTCGGCAGTATTTACACACATAACTGGGGTGAAAAGAGGTAGATTTCACAATGAGGTGCAGCGGTTCATGGCAGCTGGTATCAAGATGCCGTCAGAATCCAGAAACCGCAGCCCTTTGTGATGGTACCTGGCGAGATATCAGGTTTGGTCTCCACAGAGGTTGGATTGTCAACGAATTCACTGAAGTGGTGTGAAGTTACCTGCACGTTTGAAGCTTTGTAAAACTTGTCACCACTGTGTGAAAAGCGTAATGCTCACAACTGTAGTCTAAATGTGTTTGGGAATCAAAAAGATTAGCTTTTTTTCCATTTGCTTTGCTCACAAGAAGACTTTATATAATACTTTTCAACACTGCAATCTGATTAAAATCTCCACAAAACAATTCATTCATGTGTCTATACTGTCATTAAGAAAAGCTTTATGTCTCTCCTAATTCAGCTCTACTGCAGCTGTCCATTTTTAACACAGGGAAGTTTCCTATTGGCCTATTGATCTGCTGTGCACCTAAGTGATTCGTCCCAACTTGGATTGATTCTCTCTTGGCTGTTTTGGTGAGACAGCACAGAGTTAACATGGCATGCTAATTAAGCTGGATGATCTTGCTGTACCGATTAATTGGGCCAATACCTGATGTCATACACAGACAACTGAGGTTTTTAGAAGGTTATGAAACAATACCGCAAATAAATTAACATTCCGAAGGTGATCTGAAAAAAGAAATGTAAAGAAAAACACACTGCTGCAGAGTTTCTTAAATGATTTAAAAAACAAACACTATAATGTAGCTGTATCAGATATAAAGCCATGTTCAAGTGTTTATAATGAATTTAGCCCTATTCGCACAGGACTAGTATTACCGGGGGAACTTGTAATTATGGGGGTCATCTGTGATCTTAATCCTGTGTGAATCTGCCATGTTTTTAATTTGTAAAGCAAAAGTCCCACAGCAAATGACCTCCCACATTTCACCAAACACTGAGGTCCTCTGATAATATTAGTCTCGTGTGTGAATTCATATCTCAGTGATTTGGGGTCGAAAGTTTTGTTTTCTGTTATCAGACAAGTGAACAAGTATGAAATTGGATCACGGCATGTTGAACAGCAGTCAACAGCTGTGCTGTGAGATTATTTATAAGGAGTGATGATGACAGAGAAGGCTAGCTGCAAATGTGTATATATGCCTGTAGCCTGCAGCTCAGAGAGGCACTACGTAGGCACAGCCACTGTGGTCAGAATCAGAATCAGAATCAGAATCAGAAATACTTTATTTATCCCCGAGGGGAAATTGTTGATGTTACAGGTGCTCCTTACAAGATCAAGAAAGATATAGTGCAAATAGAAGTGAAATATAAAAAATATAAAAATATAAAATAAAAATAAAAATATAGTGAGAAGTTTAAAAATATATATATAACCTATCAAATATACACAGATGGTAAAAATAGATAATAAACAGACTATATACAGTGATGGTAAGGTATGTGCATTGCTTTCTGAAAAAAATAGAACAAATTTGAAAAAAGTAGTGCAAAATTAAGGATTATGTACATAATGTGCATTGTGGTATGAAAATTGACAAAAATATTTAAAAAACAAAAATAATATTTAACAGTTTACAGTTATTGCACTAGCTAAATTATTGCACAGAGTAATTATTTAAGTTATGTGAACTGCAGAGCTGTATGAATATATATCAAATTACTGGGTGAATAGTCCAAGGGCCACTCAGAGGGAGGAATTGTGCAGTTTGATGGCCACAGGCAGGAATGATTTCCTGTGGCGCTCAGTGGTGCATTTTGGTGGTATGAGTCTCCCACTGAAGGTACTCCTGTGCCTGGTCAGCAGAGGGTGGAGTGGGTGTGAGTCGTTATCCAGGATAGTCCGTAGCTTGGACAGCATCCTCCTCTCTGACACCACCATCAGAGAGTCACACTCAGTTCCAACAACGTCGCTGGCCTTGCGGTTCAATCAGTACAGGCATATCACATCACCCATAGCCCCAGTATTTAAAAACACGACGTTAGCAAAATACAGTGTTAACTCCTGTGTACGATGTGCCTCAATCAGCATGTATTTGAGCATGAGTGCCGTTTCACCATATACTATGTCACTTGCCTCCAGATCAGCCAATAATAAAAATCAGTTGCAGTACCCAGGTTCCAACCTGTTGAGGTCACTGTGCATATTTATAAAACAATATGTAGAATTCAAATACTTTGCACTAAAATGTTCAACCAACAACACCACTAAATGCCCATATACATTGTTTTCAGCTGAAAAAAGTGGCTTGTCTGCTCACTGGATTTTTCTTCTAACCCTTTCAGCCACATTCCATGTCCTTC
>JAJHUR010111834.1:0-11349 GCA_027495735.1 Lutjanus campechanus | reverse complement strand
TATTGTTAATTTAATGAATTAAAATATGACTTAATGATATAAGATAATGTTTCATTTAATTAAATAATCAATTTGATATTTATATATTTAGATTTTATATATATTTTTTATAGTTTACATATGTCTGTAACTATTTTTGTTGTAATTAATGTTACTGGTCATAAATATCAAGGATGAAATAATGTAAGTACCACATGATAAATCCTGTATATAATCAACATTACATAATAATCTGTAAATAATCTGCATATTAATCTTTTTGAATGCATCATATATCTTGTAAATTACTCAAATCACATTGCCTACAGTTTGATAGAATAAGTTTTGGCCAAAAAGAGGGTAAAGGTTTCTGACTCCTGGTTCAACCATTAGTGAGGCGGCTGTTACGTTTCTTCTTCTTCTTTCTGAGTCTAGTATGAGGGGTTTAAGACGCCGAAGCTGTAAAGAGCTGTTCTCATTTCGTGCTGCTTGCCACAGTGTTTTGTTTTACCATCTGGTGACCCCCAGAAATTATTTCATGTCCTCCTTGGGGGTCCCAGCCGCCAGGCTGAGAACCACCTGGTTAGACAAACGCATAGCCAGCCGGCTAGCAGCTAACTGAGTCGGCTACACTTTAGACATGATTTGGAAACATAAACTACAGACTCTGCCTCATCTCACCCTTTGTTGTCCTGTCATAAGTCTCAAAAAAAAAAATGTATAGGGTTACTCGTCTACTCATTGTCTGCGTGTGATAAGCTGGAGTGATTTAGTGACTTGATCACTGTTTATTTAATTGAGTTGTACTCAGTCTGTGGTTCAACCCCCTGGCCCCTCTTTCCACTCACCAGTCAGCATTCTTTGTCATTTCACCAGTTTATTTTGTTTGCTGCTTCTATTGACATATTTTGCTCTATTTATTTATATATTTTTATAGTTCAGGGCTCAGCAAAAAGGATTGCAAGTAAAATGTCATGTCAGGCTAGTAAACCTGGCAACTCACTTACCTGACAGGCTGAGTGGTAAAAAATAATTAATCTGTTAAACTCTTTTTGAAACTGAATCATTTTTAATGCAAAATTCTGAAAATGCTGTTTTCAGTCTTTCCTTCGTCTATCTTTGGGTTTTAGACTGACGGTGAGACATTTAAAGGCATCACCTCGGACTCTGAAAAACTGGGTTAGATTGATTAAACAAGGCAGTTAGCCTAACTGCTAATAAACAAGGGGCAAGTAAAAATTGACTTTGGGCAAGTAGATAGAGTTAGAGTTAACCCTGCCTATCACAGCTATTTCTGCCTGTATTGTATCGGCATATATGTTTTCCGATTTGCTCAAAAAAACAACAAAAAAACAACAACATTTATTTCAGTGCCGTGATATCGTTTTGGACAAAAAGTTCATTGTTATACTATAAAACATCCTGCCTCTATTACACACGGGTGTTTAACAACCACATTTGAGGGATCACTGCAAAAAAATGTGTTTATATTTTGTATATAATAAAATAATGGCATCTGTATTGGCCCCCAACAATCCAGTATTATATATTATATTATAGTGCCAAATCCACATTTTGAAACATGAAACCTTGTGTTTTTCTTTAATCTTTCACTTTTCTCTAGAATTCTACCACAAAACATAGTTTTGGTTGTTTATAGCACAATAACTTCTGATCTATTGTGATGAAGAAGTGAAATAATCATTTTCAGCACATTTATGTGCATAAATATATCATTTACCACAGCATAAGGTGCTTGAAGAGCTTGAAAATGTTTGAAAAGTGCTTGAATTTGACTTTGGAGCAGGTGTAGAGGGCACATTTATAAAGTGTCTGTTTAATGTTTGTTAAAGTGTGCGGTATTAGCAGACTGTATTTGTCTTTTAGAGCTGAATTACCGCAAGCTAAAGCAGTAATACTTGCCGGTCTGCTTTTCATAGCAGTGATGTCAGTCACAGAAAAAGGGGAAGGAAACAAGCCGAGCTAGAAAAACAGGTTGCTCTGCTCATTGTTACACAAGGAACAAGTCAGCAGCTTTTATTAGTTTCACAAGATCGCTCCGTGTTCCTGACCTATGTCCACAAAATTATCCTTATCTTTTGCTTATCGCGTCTTTGCCTCACCGTAAGCTGTTCCTTGGCTCTGGAAACAGCGCAGGTCTGTGTTGTGTGTGTGCTTCAACTTGTTGAATACCAGCACCCTGCCCACTGCAAGGAGTGTTCAAGGTTCAGGAAGATAACGAGAGGTGAGTGGCTGACGCATAGCTCGTGTTATGTTACCAAAGGCTCATATCAGATTACGTTAGACAGCAGGTTGGGTGAAACTGCAGCTGTATTCAGATCGCTCTGCCTCGGAACAAAACCAGGAACTGGGACTGAAAAAGGAGTTTTAAAGAAGCTAAAGAAGCTAACAGAGGGCTTCCTGTTCTGTTGTTGTTGTTTTAAAGAGGAGCGTTACCATGGGTAAGAAGACACAACACTGTCTGCTGCTTCTGCTGTGTTTGTCTGGGCTTGTACACTGCTCTGCTTCCGTGGTGTTTTGGACAGCCGTGGTGAAAATAGAATACGTGAACAGCAACAATCAGTCTGTGAACAAATTTTGTGAGTGTGGCGTGTTTGGCCGTAACTCTCCCTTGGAGGAAGCGGCCGGCATTGTTACGCTTCCCAAGGGAGACCCCAGAGGCTGCGGCTGGGATCCTGTCTACAGCCGTAACTCCAGCTTCCCTCCGTGGATAGCCCTGGTTAAGAGGGGCAACTGCACCTTCAGCGAGAAGATCATTGCTGCCAAACGTCAAGGAGCGTCTGCCGTGGTGGTGTATAACTATGACGGCAGTGGCAACACGACCACTCACATGTCGCACCCAGAGGCAGATGATATTGTGGCGATCATGATTGGCAATGCTCAGGGCATGGAGTTGGTCAAGCTGGTGCAAAACGGGACAGATGTACAAATGTTTATTGATGTCGGCAGCCCTCACGGACCCTGGATGGACACCTACTGGCTCTACTTCCTGTCCATCGCCTTCTTTATTGTGACAGCAGCCTCCATTACCTACTTTGTGTTTATCTCTGCAAACCGTCTCTACAATCTGAGCATGCACAGGCGCACGGAGAAGAAGCTGAAATCCGAGGCCAAAAAGGCGATCGGGCGCCTACAGGTGCGCACACTCAAGAGAGGGGATGAGGAAACAACCTCTGAGTTCCATATGTGCGCCGTGTGTATTGAATCCTACAAGGCCGGGGAGGTGGTGACTGTGCTGACATGTGACCACATCTTCCACAAAAACTGCATCGAGCCCTGGCTGCTGGAGAGGAGGACCTGCCCCATGTGCAAGTGCGACATCCTGAAGGCTCTGGGGGTTGAGGAGGAAACCAAGGAGGACATTTCTGCCGAGTTGCCACCAGATGCCACTGTGATCACGGTGACGGGAGGGGAGCCAATGTACGAGGTCCCACTGACTGACCCAGCGAGCCCTGACCCGGAGAGACATCAGCATCGCTATGACAACAGGGCCTTCGAGGCAGACTCGGAGGCAGCGAGGGGATGAACAACAGCAACAGGAACAACACAGCAACAAACCAGGACGCAGTCAGATTCCCAGTTTGAAATATGATATTTTTCTGGGACACATTTGAACCAGCATGATGGAATCAAACTGTAATTTTTCCAACAGGACAAAAACAATCTTGATGAAAAAAAAAAAAAGAAGATTTTCAGAATAATAACCAAGGATTTAACATCTTAAAGGACCTTGTGTAATTAGCTTGGATGCCTTGGATGCATTTTCCTTTTGTTTGTCTTGGTGCAAAGTGTGTAATTACTGGGTGTGTTCATAAAGTTACCTTTAATAGATTATGTACACTGTAAATAATTAGAAGCAGGTTCAACTTAAAGGAGCAATATGTAACAGTTGCACATCCTGAAATGAGCACAGCAGTCCAAATAGTGAAGTGGACACATAGGCTGTATATTAAATAGATTAAAGTCTTATTTAATCCCCTTCTCTCCAGACTTTAGGAGGCTTAGACGGGCCACAGGAATACTGCAGGAGCGCAAGACGAGTGCAACATTGTAATTTGATTTGACAAGCAACAACGAGCCCTGCGCTGAAAGTTGATCAGCTGTTTTTAACTGTCAGTTGCCCATTATCCTGGAAACAGTGTCTGCCTGCATTCTGCCTGCCAAACTCCATTGATATATTGCTCAATTTGACGGTTTTAAAACATCTGCTCCTTCTAAACAATCCTTATGATTCAGAAACTGACACTAACTAATTCGGCAAACATTCAGCTTTAATTTGAACTCTAATTCATGTCAAACCAGTAAACAATAACACAGGTTATAGGCTAGAATAGAGATTTACAGATTTCTTTTTTAAAAACACAAGTTTAATGAGTTGAATGAACACACAACAGTGCATTTATTCAACTTGTCAAGTCTGAAAATGAGAATTTTCAAGTTGAGATGAATAGAACTTCTATGTTAATGTTAAGTTAATGAGAAAAGAAAAGCTGATTTCATTAAACTGCTGCATGATGTTTTACAGTGTTGACATGGAGCGTTGCCACAGTGTCAAATTGCTGTTTTGCATGGTGAACACAACACACCCGCTCGACATTGGCCGGAGAGGAAGTGCAGCAGAGCGTCAGACTATCTGGTTGAAATCGGGGCCAAATTTCTGTCCACAGAAAACTGGTCGGCTCTCATTGCTCACAGTCCCACGTGACTGATCCACCCGTCCTGTAAATTCTCAGCTGAATTTGTTCCTCTTAATTCATACAGTGACTTTCTTTCTGTTCCTGTCTAAACAGTGAGCATGTTTGTTTCCCCTTTGTGAACGTCAGGTTGTCAGGCAGCATTCACAAACACACCCTTATGAACACACCCATGACTGGTAACGCAGCATGACACACACTAGACGACAGTGAGTGAATAATATCTCCTGAGGGGCCCTCAGAGTTATGTCCAAAAAAACATCTGTAGAAACATGTTTACCACTCATGAAATAGGAATTTTCATTCCCTTTTATATAATTTGTCGGCCGGCCTATAGCTACTGTCGATAAATGGAAAGTCCCAAAGTCACATGGCCGTGCAATAAACGTCAGAGGAATTGTTGATGAAATATATTAACTGTCAGTTGGATCGGGGGAATATCATCTTTATGTGCACTGGTTTATATACAGAGGTAGATTTATCAATCATGAAGTTCTATCTGTTAATATAAAGGTAACACCTGATATATGTAAAGTCATTTTCTTTCTTTAAACAGCTGATTTTCATTCGGGCTGCACAATTAATCTAAATATTATTGAAATTATAATATGGCAAAGTGCAATATAAAATTGCAGAAGCTGCAATTTTTTAAATTTTTTGTTTATAATTATGTTTCTATCATATGTGATAAATAAGAGCAGTAAATAGTCTCATGGGAGAAGCTGTAACTAGCAAACGTTGGGAATTTTTGCTTGAAAAGTCACTGAAGCAGTTAATTGATTATCAAAACGGTTGCAGATTGATTTTCTTGTCAATTAACTAATCAATTAAACAAAAGAGATCAATGAAATGTATTTTTGATACATGGTAAAATCCAGTTAAAACCATACCTTTAACTCAGTGGTTATGAAGTAGAGTTGAATCAGTCGGTCAACTGACAGAAAATTTAAAGTAATTAAACGATTTTTGAGCAAAAATGACATTTTGTTTTTTAGTTCCAGCTTCTAAATTTGCTCCTGTTCTTTGTGTTCTGTGATAGTAAACTAGATATTTTGTGATTTTTTGGACTGCTGGCTGATGTCACCTGGACTTTGATGGACATTTTTCACTATTTTCTTGCCAGGCTTGCACAGTTAATCGAAATATTATCAAAATTGCAATGTGGCCTATAGTGCAAAAGGTGCAGTTTTTGATATAGGATAAATGAATGACAAAACAGCATTATGATGAAGTACTGTAGTGCTGCAGAGGTGCCTTGACCTGCAAATCTTGTTCTCCAGATTTAAGAAAACATGTTTGTTTGGTGCAAATGTCACATCATCTTGATTTTACTGGGGTTTTTTTTTTTTGCATTGAAAATGAAAATTATGATGCAGAAATGAACATTCACACTCATCGTCAATCATCGCTCAATAGAAACATCTGTCAGAATAATCTCAATATGATTTTTTTAACCACATTGTGCAGCTGTAATGACCATGTACAAGCACAAATTGTTATTCTCGAACGTGTCTTCCAGGTTTCTTCCTTTTCGATTATTTGGAATCCTTGTGGTCTACCTCTGAACTCTCACATGGGTAAACTTTTGAACATGTTTAAGATTCTTGCGATTCGAAGATCTAAGTGTGTCCCGCTAAAGAACTGTTTTATGTCTTCGTTTGCTGGTGGGGATATGCTGATTATGGTACTTAAATATATTTTTCTATATTAAATCATTTTCACGACTATTTTACAGATTCCAGGAGTCTTAAATTGTTCTGTAAAAATGAATATTACCTTCTGTATTAAATCACATTGATGCTTATTAGAATGCAATAAATCCCTCAAAATGAGGCCAATTTTATGAGCAGACAGCGTGTGCTTGTGAGAATGATGTTTCTGTCTGTGTGTGTGTGTGTGTGTGTGTGTGTGTGTATGAATACTCCGGTCTCTGTGTGGTTAAACTAGTGTCTCACTTTTCTGAGTGAGGCTGGAAATGCAGCATGACACACACAACTCTATGATGAGTGAATAATATCACCTGAAGGGCCTGGACTCGCATTTGAAAAACATCTGTAGAAACATGTTCATCACTCAGGAAGCAGGAATTCTTGATCCCTTTTATAAAATTTGTTGGCCGGCCTGTAGCTAGTCTTAATGAATGGAAAATCCCACAGTCAGATGGCCGTGCAATAAACGTCAGAGGAACTGTTATTGAAACATGTTGACGGTCAGCTGGATAGGGGAACATCATCATTATGTGCACTGTTTGGTTTTTTAAAATTATATAGTCTATATTGAGGTAGATCTATCATATATATTTTGCTGGCCAAGTTCAATATCCAAATTGTAGTAGCTGCAATTTTTATAATTGTATATTTTCAAATCTTCAGGTTACTATCATATTTGACAAAGAAGAGCCATAAATTGTCTCATGGGAGAAGCTGTAACTAGCAAATGTTGGGAATTTTTGCCTGAAAAGTGACTGAAACGGTTAATTGATCATCAAAACAGTTGCAGATGATTTTTTTTTGTCAGTTAACTAATCGATTAACCAAAACAAAGACAGATGGCTGCATCCTTTTTGGAAAAATATATTTTTGGTACATGGTAAAACTTTGTGGGCATCCAGTTAAAACCAAACTTTTAATTCAGCGGCTGTGAAGTAGAGTTAAACTGACAGAAAATCAAATGGTAAATGATTTTTGAGCAAAAATGCCAAACTTTTCCTAGCTCCAGCTTCTAAATTGTGAGGATTTGCTCCAGATCTTTATGTAATGTGATAGCAAACTAGATATTTTTTGATTTTGGACAAATCAAGATGTCACCTGGACTTTGATGGACATTTTTCACTATTTGCTGGCTAGGGTTGTACATTTAATCAAAATATTATCAAAATTGCAATGTGGCCTATAGTGTAAAAGCTGCATTTTTTTTTTTTGATAAAGGAAAAATGTGTAATGAAACAGCATCATAATGAAGGGCTGTAGGGCTGCAGAGATGCTTTGACCTGCAAATTTTGTTCTCCAGATGTAAGAAAACATGAATGTTTGTTACAAATGTAACAAAAAAAAGTATTTTTTCAGTGAAAATGACAATTGTGATGCAAAAATGATCATTCGCACTCATTGTCAATCATAGCTCAAAAGAAATATCTGTCAAAATAATCTCATAATTTTTTTTAACCACATTGTGCAGCTGTAATTTCCACATACAAACACAAACAGGTCTTCCTGATTTTTTTCCTTTTCAGTCATGTGGGTAAACTTGTGAACACGTTTAAGATTCTTGCGATTCAAAGATTTAAGTGTCCTGCTAAAGAAGTTTTATGTCTTCATTTGCTGGTGGGGATATGCTGATTATGGCACTTAAATATATTTTTCTACATTAAATCATTTTCACGACTATTTTTACAGATTCCAGGAGTCTGTAAAATTAATATCACTTGTATTAAATGACATTGATGCTTATTAGAATGCAATAAATCCCCCAGAATGAGGCCAACTTCATGAGCAGACAGCGTGTGCTTGTGAGAATGATGTTTCTGTGTGTGTGTGTGTGTGTTACTAGTTTAACCACACAGACCTGCTTCATGTACAGTGTCTCACTTTCAGAGTTACAGTCTTGTTCCTGATGACTGCTGGAGAGGAGTGAAGCTGTAACTGGCTCTGCTCAGGTAGGAGCCGATCTGCACACACCTTGAGCCTGAGCCGGATAATCATCATATCACATAAGTAGAAGGGCCTGACCGAGCAAGCAGAGATATGCAGCTGCGTGGCGGCGGAATGGAAACGTTATTTTTTATTATCCTTCCATTGTGTCATAAAAGTGCGTCCGGAGTGAAGACTGTGATGACTTCTTTTGAGTTTTTGTGAGGCTATTAAACATATTTTCCGAGTCAGTGAGGACTTTGGGCTTGTGTGATTATAAAAAAGAAAAGATTGTTCTTTAGAGGAGTGGTTCTCAACTTTTTTGCCTTGTGACCTTGTAAAGAAATGCCCATCTGTGACTTCGGTGCAGATTATGACTTTATGGCTTTAGAGTGATTTTCATTTTCAGGTTGAAGTTTTCACTATTTCACAAGAAAAAAGCAACATCAGAATAAAAAAAACAAAAAACCTTTATTTAATCGGGTACAAAAACTGCACAAAAGGTTTAAACATAGACTCACACCGTCTGTAAATAGTCCAAGTACAACCTTTTAAAATGTTCAAATTTAAAAAAAAGAGAATGCAGCTTCATATTTTTCTGGGGGTCCTTCCATTTGTGTGCAGCTGTATCTGAACCCACTTTTTCAAATATCAGTGCGAACAAGTGGTGCAGCTGAAGTTAAAATGTCCTGTGAACTCATATTGTAAATACTGTGTTTAAATTTAATCAGAGAGCCGAGGTAACTTGGCAGTTTTTGCAGTAGAGCTTCATTAAAAAAAACAACATGCAGCGCTGCTTCCTCATGCTTGTTAAGGAGGACCGGCACACCTTTTCTTATAAAGACACAGTGCTTTGTATGAAATGTGTCATCTGTTGTGAACTGTAACACACCGTGATGTACAGAGTCAAGATGCTTTAAAGTGGAGGGAGAAGGATGCATATAAACAGTATCACCATAATCAAGCACAGACACAATTGTAGATTGAACGATAGCCTTTCGTCTAGCAGAGGACGAGTATGTGTAACAGAAGTATTTGATTAAAAGGTAACTTTGGTGTTTTATTTTAAACTGGACCCTATTTTCCCATGTTTTTGAGTTTAAGTAACTAACGGGGACAACAACGTTTGAAACTGGTCCAACTTTGAGGGAGAGAGCTGCAGCTGGCAGAAGGGAAACTAAGCTACAATATAATCCCTCCGGGTCACTAACAGTTAGTCTAAAAGTGCTTATTTTTGCCACCGACAGGCTCAGTTTGTTATTTCAAGTGTCTGCCAACATTATGGAAAGGTTCATTACAGATATAGAACTTTATTTAAAGAGAAAGATACATTTTGCTCAACTAAAAACAGCTGTTTAATTGCGTTTTTCAAACTAACCCAAGTCTCTTTGCAAAATTGTCATTTTAACATTGTCATCATCATCTTCATTCAGAGTCGACACAAACAAAATAAATCTCGCTAAAAACATCTTGGCTTGAAATTCCATTCCTCCAACAATCACCAACTCTGCCGACAGTCGAAATAACCTTTTTATTCACGGCATTAGATGTGCAAATATTGGGAGAGAAGTGAGAGGGAGGTTGGACATCAGAGCGAGGAGAGACGGTGTGTACAACCAGAATATTTTCACATCTACCTCGGTGAATAAAGACTTTATTTTGACCGAACCAGAGCTGGTGATTGTTGGTTCAGTGGAACGACGATGGCAATGTTAAACTTAAAATTTTGTAAAGGGATGCTGGTGTGACGATTTGGTCTGGTTAGTTTAGCAAGAGCAATAAAACATCAGTTTCTGGTGAAACAAAACATATTTATTCTCTAAAAAATCGTCTCCATTTATAGGGATCCCTTCAATAATGTTGTCTGATACTTATAATAACAAATGTGAGTTTGTGAGTGGCCAAAATAAGAACTTTTAGTGGAAGTACTTTGACAGGCTACAGTTGCTTGGAGGGATTATGTTGTAGCTGAATTTATCTTCTGACAGCTGCAGAGCTCTCCCTCAGTACTGGACCTGTTCAATAAAAAATGATGTCATTAGTTACTTGGACTCAAAACATGAGGAAATAGGGTTCAGTCTGAAAAAAAAAACACAAGTTACTTTTTAATTCTTGAAAAAAAAATTTGGCACCCTTTGAGAGGTTCCAAACCTCAGGGTAGGAACCTCTGCTCGAGAACTTATTTCTCATGTTCTATGATTTATTTACTCCGAATCTTATTGCTGTATTTTAAATTTTTAATATTAAGTTATTTGCCTAGAGGCCTTGCCTTCATTTTATCCAGCTCTGAGGCCCCGGTGGTCAGAGGCTCCGGGGCACTGGTTTTTGTTAATAAAGAAATTCATTTTAACATCCTGATATTGTAATTTAATGACCGAAAGTCTCAAAAACTGCCCAAGGACTGAATGATTTATTACAGCGCCAGGAGAGCAGGTTTTTATGTGTGAGCGGTGGTGGAGGTAGGTGAAGTGTCACGGTGAGGGGAGAGACTGGGTGAAAGGTGTAGAAGCAGGCAGACTAACAGAAGAGGAGCTGAGGGCACAAGTTTTTTAGCGAAAGAGGCTGAGCTGAGCCTTTTCCTCTCGCGGCGTCGCCTCTCCGCTCCGAGGGCAGCGGCGTGCGCTGGATTCCAGGCCGGCGCTGTGAGCCTCATAGGTCAGATGGTTATAGCGGTATCACAGCGAGACAGAGAATCAATACTGAACTAACTGGCCGGGCTGGGAACAACTGGCAGGCTGTGGGTTAGAGGCACGCTCGGCTCAGCGGTGGCGCTCCTCTGATTTATTGCAGTTGTTAAAGAGAAAATTGAGTCAGAAGGTTTTCATTTAATGGCATACTAGTCTGTGGCTGTACTCTAATACTGCACTTGACCTTCAGTTCCAGATAGGAATCAAACAGTGGAATTAACTACTGTAGTGGCCTCAGAGCTTATCTGCTCCTGCACGGTCTAATCACAGGAAATATCTCATGTTTTCTATGGCGACAAATAAACCTGGAGGTTACGGACTGAATGATAACAACAAGAA
>JAJHUR010111832.1:0-15178 GCA_027495735.1 Lutjanus campechanus | reverse complement strand
ACACATGGAGAAACAGGGCTCAGGTTGAAAAATACTGAAGTTATTCTTTAAGTGATGGACTGTAGTGAAATGAGAAATAGAACTGAATCTGAAATAGAACATACTGGAACGTGTAGAACAGAAATGTGTTTATATTTAGTTCTTATGGTTTCGAGGCGTTTAATAAAACACACAGAAACGATCTGATACAGGTTACAGATGTGTACACATGTTACTGTGAGACCCACAACACAAAACATTCAAAACATTCAAACAAAACAAAACATTTCAGAAATTACATATATTTCATACATACATCCTAAAAGAATATATTTTCTTTGGCTCATGTTGTGTTCAGGGACTGTTGTGTTGTGTTCAGGGACACTCCTCCTCCTTTTCAGTCAAAGTAACTTATTTTCTGTCATTTTGATATTTTTGTTTGAAGAAACTTTATAAATTTTCTTCTCAGAAGTTGAATGAAGAATATTTTTATAGTTTTATTTTTTTCATTAAGTTTTTTGTCAGTTTCTCTTATAACAGTTTGTTTAAAATGTGATTGTCTGTAACATGTTCAGTAACACGTGATGTGACGACACATGAACACAGCAATCAGGGAGATGATGCATTTACTGACACTTAGACACATTCTATCACTCTATCATGTTATTATGATATTCTACATGTTACATCCTTCTTATATTTTTATTTATTCACTGTTAAATCATCTTCATGTTGCTAAGTTAACATGAATCTTTTCCCTTTTGTGTGTTTTTAATCTAAAGTGTCTTTGAACTCCTGTCACTTATCGCTCTGATGTGGAATTTAAAAATATCCTTTAATTTCTACTTTAAACTGACCTTCATAATTGAAGGGATGCTTTCATGTTGTTTGCTCACTTTTAAGAATCTTTCACTCCTTAAGAAGACAAATGCAGGAATAAGTGATTTTCTTGTTTCTTTTAATTTTCTCCTTGAATCACCAATCAAAACACATTAATGACATCATTATTAATGGATCAATTAATGTTTTTTACCTCTTAAGATCCATCAAACTCTGCAGATAATTCAAAATATGACCCGTGAATAATTGAGATATTTTGTGGTTTTATTAATATTTTAATTTCATCATCAAACTTATTTGAATTCGTCTCTTTAAGGGTCTTCATCTGTCTCCTGTGTCTGTCCTCCTGTGTGTTGGTTTTCCCTTCTTCTTGTCTTGATAGGCTGATATTTGTGATCCCTTCATCTTGTCTTACAGGCGCGTCGTTCTCTCAGTCTACCAGTCGCTGCAGAGAGCAAACACTGAAGCATGGGTAACGCTCTGACCTTGAAGAGACCGGCAGTTTTTGAGATCTGGATCAATGAGCCGGAGCCGGTGCAGGAGGACCTGCTGTCCCGGCTGTCCAACCTGCAGGAAGTGGACCTCTGGAGGGTACACTGGGGTCTCAGTCAGGACCTCCTGCAGGACTTCCCCCCCATCCCCCCACGCTGGCTCCGGTCCGCCGATGCCTACAGGACCGCCAAGACCCTGCAAAGGTGTTACCATGATGACGGGGCCCAGACCCTGCTGGACCATGTCTTGACCCTGATCAGACCGGATGATCAAGTCCACCAGAAATCAGACCTGCCCAGACCCAGACTGGACCTGCCCGGGCCCAGACAGGTTCCAGAACCTGAGCTGAACTTTGTGAGGACTCAGCGACGGAGGCTGATCAGCCGGATTCAGAGAGCGGAGCGGGTCTCAGACATCCTGCAGGACTGCAGGATTCTGGATGTGGCTAACAGGGATGCCATCGAGGTGTATGCAGACCGCAAGGACAAAAACCGGGCTCTGGTAGACCTGGTCCTTATGAAGGGTGACAAAGCCCAGGAGGTGTTCTACGAGGCCCTCAGCCGATCAGAGCCCTTCTTAATGGAGGAGCTGGAGGAAGAACCAATCATTGAGCAGGTCTGTAGAGTCTAGCCCTTGATGGGGCTGACGTCTTGATCCTGATGCGTGATGTCATCAGTATGATGTGTGATGTCATCAGTATGATGTGTGATGTCATCAGTATGTCTTTATTTCCCAGAATCCGTCAGAGACGTCGGTCCTCGCAGAGACGTTGGAGTCTCTGGTCTCAGACGAGCTCAGATCTTTCCACTGGTTGGTCAGGGATCACATGACCGAAGAGAGCCGTTCTCCTATTGGTGGAGAGCAGCTGCTGCACACAGACAGGCAGACGACGCAGAGACTTCTGAAAAAATGTTTCGGACCCAAACGGGCAGAGGTCGTCGCTATGAGCATCCTGCAGAAGATCGTCCCGACGCTCAGTACGTCTACACAAAATGTGCTAAGCTGGGCTAACGGTTTCTATCTGCTTCCACTCTTTGTGCTAAGCTAGGCTAACAGTTTCCCTGTTTTCAGTCTTTGTCATGACCAATCAGAAATATTGATAACGATCAAAGCTGATAAATTGATCAGTTGAAGTTGTTGTCAGGTGATGTGATGATGTCATCCTGCTGCAGGCGTGTGTCCTCCAGGAGAAGCAGTGACATCACAGAGGTCATCTGACATCAAAGCAGAGACGAACGCCGACACAACAGTGGTAATGACACCAAATACAACCTGTGATGTCAGTCCTGATGGTGACTGATGATTGGCTAACGTGTTCACCTGTTTCATCTGTTTAGGTTGAGATTACACCAGAAGTGTTCGAGGACGGCGACATGTTCAGGTAACAGACGTTCTACACAGAAGCAGAACAGAACCAGAACACTGTCTCATCACTGAGCCTTTGGTTGCCATCTGATCACACTGTGTTCAGTTGCTCTGGTTGCCGTTGTCTCTCCAGGTTGCGTTGCCTACAGCCCAGTGTGTCCCGCTGCAGTGTAACCGGTCTACTGTTGGAGGGGGTCGGTGACGTGGTCTATCAGATGGTTCCCTGGGACGTAGACTTCCTGTCCTCTAAAGGTGTGAGACCGGCCGGACCTCTCATAAGATTCCACCTGTTGACAGGACGATTCCACAGACTACACCTGCCACACTGTCAGCTGATCTCAGGTCAGTGATCAGAGTCAGGGTTCTCTCTCTTTAGTTGAACATTCAGTTTCTAGAGTTTGTTCATCATCGGCGTTCTCAAATAGAGACAAACTGTACACAACAGGTACAGTTGTGGATCATTGTAGGCGAGTTGTTTAGTTGGTCAGTCATGTTAAATCCCTTCAAGGACGCAGTCACATTGTTTCTGCTTTCAGACAGCTCAGATAAGCTGCTGTGGGTTCAGTCCACTCACATCTGTAAACAGCCTCTCGGAGTAAGAATAAGGACTCTAAGCTGTTTGTCCAACCCCCAGGCTGGTCCTGCCTACGTTAGTTCACCATTTACTGGTTATATTTGAGACCTTTTTGATGAGAATTGATCATTGTTATTGAGTTTAAAAAACTCTCCAGCAACTAGTTGAATACTTTTTGGTAGCAGTCAATGATGACTAAAATGCAGTAGTCATGAATGCCCTACTGGACACACAACATGTCCTGTCTTGTCTTCTCCTGCCCTGCCCTGTCCTGCCCTGCCCTGCCCTGCCCTGCCCTGCCCTGCCCTGCCCTGCCCTGCCCTGCCCTGCCCTGCCCTGCCCTGCCCTGTCCTGTCCTGAGGGACCTAACAGAAGGTCACATTTCCATTTTGGAACATAAAAGCAAAAGCAAAACAAAATTAGCAACCTCCTGATGGGAACAGAGAGTCTGCAGCACATGGTCGTGTCACGAGCCAGAATCTTGGTCCGAGGACGCCATCACAACAACAACAACAACAACTATTGTTATTATCATTATAATTATAATTATAATTATACATGTCAACATGTCGTCGCTCTCTAGATGAATAAAGTTTTGTTGAAGGGGAGTTTTTCTGTCTTGCAGATGGCGGTCAGCGCTTCCTGTCTGTAGCTCATGTCACTGGGGACAGTGTGGACTTCATCACACCTGGTCAGGTGACAGACAGTCATGTGATCGTTGACATCTCCAGCTTCTCATGTTTTGGTCTGGTGATGCCGGCGGAGTCTGCCGATCAGCGATTGGCTGCCACGATCAGCGGCCTGGTGCTGCTCTTCTTCCAGCCGAGCAAACGATCGCTGTTTGTCCTGCTGCTGCCGAGGAACGTCTGCCTCATTAAGGTACACAAGCCCCGCCCACTGACCAGTCAGACACACAAGCCCCGCCCATTGACAGCTCGGTGTGTGTTCCGCCTGGGTGTAACTTTAACACCTAGTGTGGAGCAGGCGTAAGTTGGATTTTTTTAGATAATTTTTGGGGCTTTTGCCTTTTTTATGATCGTGACAGCTGAAGAACTGACAGGAAAGGGGGATGATGGAGGGGAGGACATGCAACAAATGAGCCGCAGGCGGGAGTCGAACCAGCAGCCACTGTAGAGGACTGACAGCCTCAGTACATGGGGCGCACACTCACCAACTGAGCTATAAATATATATTTTAACTTCATTAATTATTGATTATAGATGGCTGAAGTGATTGATAGTATCGGCTCTGACCCGCAGGTGATAAAGGAGTGGAAGCGTCGGAACGGAGCAGAATATGTGGAAACGATACCCGACTGTGACCTCATCCCAAATCAGACGTACAGACTGAGTGGACGGCCCGTCTCTCTCATCGAACCAGAGGTCCACTTCAACTACTTTCACCTGTTACTCTTCAGCTGACACCATCACCATCAGAACATTCACTGGTTCTATTTAAATCTGTTTTTTTCCCAGTTTTGTAAAACATGAAACATGTTTTTTTTGTTTCAGAGTTCAAAGTTTGTGAACTTCAACGACTACAACAACTTCCTGGCGTCATTTCACGTGCAGCTGGCGGACGATGTCTCCATGGTGGAGCTGCAGTTGAGTCACAGGACTCCACTTCCTCTGATTGGATGGCTGTTTGGTTCCACAGAGTCTGTGGTGTGGCGCCAAGGTGTCCAGCTGGGAGGTAGATCATTAGTCAGATCAAACATGCTAATGTATAATGTTAACACTACATGCTAACATGTTAACACTACATGCTAACATGCATCTACATGTGCACCTTCTGTTTTGGTTCACGTGTGTGCAGCAGCGCAGCCTACACACAGCTCACTGAATGTGAATGTAGATCAGCAGGTGTTGTGATCATTAAATTCTCTCTCAGCCAATCACATCACTAGTCTCATCGTTCTGAAACAGCTGATCCAAACACAGTGTTGGACTGATGGGCGAGGACACATTAAGATCAGGTGGAGACTTGTTCTTCAGACGAGCTCACACTGACTCCAGTTTGATGTGTTCAAATCAAATCAAATCAAATCAAGTTTTATTTATATTGCGCCAATTCACAACAAAGTTGTCTCAAGACACTTTACATATAGAGTAGGTCTAGACCACACTCTATAATCATATTTACATCCGACAATTGAAACAATTCCCACACAGGCAAGCACTTTGGCGACAGTGGCGAGGAAAACTTCCTTTTAACAGGCAGAAACCTCGGACAGATCCATGACACATGGTGGGCGGCGACCTGACGGCACCGGTCGGGTTTGAGAGGGAAAAGGAGAAGGAGAAGAAAGAGAGGAGGTGGGAGGGGTGGAGAGAGAGAACAGAACAGAAGCAGAGAGAACAGTAGCAGCAAAACATCAACAGTAAAACTATGTGTAGGGAATGGTAGTACATGTAAATATGTAAGCTGTATGTAAATAATAATACTCATACTAGATGTTACAGTAATGATAGCAGAATTAGTGTTCACACCACATATTGTCTGAACTGGTTCATTTCACCTGAACTCTTTCATTTGATGCCTTTATACACTGAAGAGTAAATATTTCCTGACATATGGGGCAGGAAGTGTGATGTTCATTATGCTGCACGTCTCATGCACGTACACTCAGATACGCACAGACGAATCATCTTCACTGATCTGAAGTTACGACCATTTGCTGAATCTGATGTGACATGATTCTAAGAGAAAACTCAGAAATGTAAAAATCTGAAAATGTTCTTGCATGAGATCCACTGGTTGTTCTGATGTTCCATCACTGTGTTTGTTGTTCTCCAGCTGCTGCCTCCACTGTCTGTCCAGAAGGTAACACCAACTCAAACACACCTTCATCTTATTAGAGTCGACAGATACAACGGTAAAGGAACCTTCATCTTTACGAAGAGAGTAATGATCATGAAATGATAGAGAGACACTTACTGAGAACAATATCATTTATTAAACAAAATGATCAAATAACTGCTGATTGACTGTTTTAAATCAGTTTCAAGAATCAAATTAGACTAAAAACAACACCAACTGATGCAGATTATCACAAAACATCATCTGAGAGAATAAATGTCCAGTGTAACCAGTTTGAATCTATTTTAACTCCAGTTTGACTCCAGTTTGACTCCAGTTTAAACCCTGTGTTGTCTCTCCTGCGTGTCTCAGACTCAGTGGACGTGTCCCACCTGCTCTTGGGAACTCTGAACTCTCTCCTTGCAGAGGATTTAAGAAGGTTCCAGGGGTTCTTGGCTCTGCATTCTGATCCGATCCCCGTGTGCCGTCTGGAGGCCGCAGACAGAACCAGAACCGTGGACCTGATGGTGCAGCAGTACCACCCTGACGGAGCCAAAGATGTCGCAGAGCAGATCCTGAGGATGATGAAGTGCAACCGGCTGGCTGATCACCTGAACAGGAACTAACTGATCTGAAACTGATCGATCTGAAGGAGAGGGTCGTCCTCTGTGGACGGGGTCAGCTGCAACACGTGATTTACACACCTAAAATGATCAATATCTGTTCAAGTGTTCGCTTTGTTTAGAACATTTTCACCTCTTTACCTTTCTGACAGGAAACACAGTCGGTCATTTTATTCTTTTGATCACTTTGAAAAGTGAAAAAACAAAACAAACACACAAAAAAACGTCCATCCCATAATATAAGCCTTCAAAAGGACTTAAAATTCTGGGGTGACTTTCATGATGTTTTAAATGTTTTTAACCTTTAAACCCCCTTAAATGAAATTAATAATTAATTAACAAACCCTTAATATGTCATCTCTATTTAATATTTGATATTTAACAAATCTTAAAATATCTTAAGTATATTTAAGGGTCTTTGTGCTAAGCTAGGCTAATATTATCTGTCTGGTTCCTGTCTTTGTAAGCTATGCTAACTATTTCCCCCAGTCTCTCAACAATCTTTTTTTTTTTGTTGTCTCTTGTCGTTCATGTTTTTATTTCATCTGTTTTTTGATTGTTGTATTTTATTTAAATATTTATGGGTTTATTTAAAAGGGACACCTTTGTAAACATGGGCGGCACGGTGGTGCAGTGGTTAGCACTGCTGCCTCACAGTAACAAGGTCCTGAGTTTGAATCCTCCAGCCAGCTGGGGGCGTTGGGGAGTTTGTGTCTGGGTCAGGATCTACATGTTCTCCTCTTGTCTGTGAGGGTTCTCTCCGGGATCTCCAGCAGGTTAACTGGTGACTGTAAATTGCCGTCAGGTGTGAATGTGAGCGTCTGTGTGTTTCTGTCCTGTGATGAACTGGTGACGTGTCCAGTGTGAGCCCCGCCTCTCGCCCAGTGTCAGCTGTGATAGGCTCCACCCCCTCCCCCGATCCGTCAGAATTAGCAGTTACGAACGATGGATGGATATTTATAAACACTCACATGTTTTCATCCTATATTATTTTATATTATTTTGAACAATTTTTAAATAATAAATGATAATGATTCTGTATAAATATTGTTTAAACAAATCCTTTTATTTTTACATCATTTTAACGTGATTAAATTTGAACTGAAATTTCCAACATTTTTTTAATGTGATTCTGTTTTTGTTTTGTTTTTTTAAGTAAAATGATGAGAAAAATAGAACAGTAATGAGTAATTGATTATGAATTGATTATTAAATTTGAGTTCTTTTTTTAAATCTGATTTCAGCTTCTTAAATGTGAATATTTTCTGGTTTCTTTCCTCTCTGACAGTAAACTGTGGACAAAACGAGACATTTGAGGACGTCATCTTGGACTTTGGTTCAGAAAATGTCAGAAAATGTCTCTCAAACAAAAAATGATCACCACATTGATCACTAGTTGAAAAAGAGATCCTATTTTTCAATCAACAAGATTGTGACATGATTAATTAATCAATTAATCAAGAAAATGATATATTAATCAATAACGGCAGCTAACTGCAGCCCTAAAGAAGCACAAGACTCTTAATTTGGTAACACACTTATTTCCTTTTTAATTTTTCCAAAAATATGTGAAGAAGATCAACATAAACAAACTTTGCAGGAACATCCTCAACTTCACTTTTCACACAGAACAGACGGGACAGTGAACGCCTCACAGCTCATCAGTACAAACAGAAGGGTCAGTGAACGCCTCACAGAAACAAACAGGTGAGGAGGAAGACGTGGATCGAACCTGTGGAAACACCTGGTCTTACCTGGTTTATCACAGTGAGGACGCATCCCACATTTTATTAAATCCCTTCTGTTTTCTCCACAGTCTGTCCACGACTGTTAGCCTAGCTTAGCATAAAGACAGAAAACAGGGGAAAGCTAACCTAGCTTAACATAAGCAGTTTTCCCCTGCTTCCAGTCTTTATGCTAAGCTAGGCTATTGGTGCTGGAAACAGCTGAACTCTGGAGAAAACAGAGAGGGTTTAATAAAATGTGGGGCTGGAACTTTAAGTTGGAAGTTATTGTGACTTGAATGTAACTTTAAATATAAACTGACATCAGTGCAAACAGCAGGAGGCGCTGTTCAGAACAGCTAGCTCCCTGCAGGCCTGCTGGCGGTAGCAGTTAGCTGCAGTTAGCATTCCGAGCAGCGTCCGCGTGACATAAAGAAATAAAGTTTTTCTGTTGTTGATAAAAACACAGTAAGTTCAAAGACGGCAGCTTTCACTCCTTCATCATGGTCATCCTCACGAGTCACTAGAAGATAAAAACACCAAGTGACACTAAAATCATTTCTTTCCACAACAACTTCATCTTAAAAAGGACAAACTCTGCATCTTAATATATTATAATCCATTAAATTAACTCCTGGATTTGAGTTTCACCCTTTTTATTTTTATTTTTGTTATTATTATTATTACTGTTGTTGTTGTTGTTGTTGTTGTTGTTGTTCTGCACAGTTTAGGAGTAAAAAGTAACTCAAAGATCAAATTCAGTTGTTTGATGGATACATGAATGAAAATGACTGACTGACTGATTGATTGATTGATTGTTTGATTGATTGATTGATTGATTGATTGATTGATTGTAAGAGATCTTATGATGGAGGGTTTAGTGGATTATTTGCATTAATAAGGAATAAACCTTAAAATTGATCAAATCATGAACACTGAGGTCCAGTTAAGGTATAAATTAAAGGTGAAGTTAATTTATCCATTAATAATCTGAAATACCTTAATGACATCATCATATTAACAGGTGAATTAATTAGGGGGATAAATAATAGATTATAAGATGGTAAAGGTCTTTTTCATGGATCACCTGCACAGTTTAGGATCTTTTCAGGGAGAAAAGAACCTTTAAAAATGTAATTCAGGGGCTCACCTCACATTTAGAACATGTTAGAGAACCTTTAATGGATCATTAACATCAATTAAAGGGTTTATCAGTCTTTAAATCGATGAGGATCTTGATCAGTCATCAGTAAAATTAATCAATTCACTGATTAATCACTTAGAAAATCTTTTTTTTTTTACTAATTTTTATTTCCTCAGCAGCATGTTCCACGTTCTGACAGTGTTACATACACACTTAGAAAGAGTTCTTCAAGGATTTCAACAATCCTTTAAGAAAAAGGGGTTAGGGTTAACCCTCTTTGGATGAAAAGGGTTCTTAATGGAACCCTTAGTCTTACAAAGAACTCTTAAACCCTTTCTTCAAAAAATGATTATTCAGAAGCAAATAGTTCTGAGTAGAACTACAGCTCTTCAGGAAGAACCCTTGTGGAACCCTTATTTCTAAGAGTGTAGCCTATGGAACATATTTCATATGTTTATTTGATAGTAGATTGATCAATTAAATTCTTAACGACCAATTAATTGATCATAGATCAATTGATCATCAATTATCATCCCTAAACTTGACCAAACTTCATTAAAAGCTAAAATAAACCTTTAATTTAAAGATTAAACTGTCTTTAAGTTAAGAGACTGTTTTTCTAATTAAACTGTGCACATCATCCATTAAAACTACATTTATATGTAATAATTTAATTAATAAATTATCCCATTAAAACACTGTCGATGTATCTTTATTAATGGTAAATTAAGGGAATCTGAAGGTAAGAAAGTTAATTGAGTTTCATAAAAACCTTAAAAGGACCTTAAGTATTTGTGGGACACCTCTTGTATTCTAACTGTTGTGAACTGATTAAGTCAGATTATTGATTGGCAGATAAACGTCCTTTTAAGGAAACTTAATTAAAGTTAATGAATCTTCTGTAAACATGAAGCTGCTGCTGTCACTTTTCTTCACACAACAAATGACTTATTGCTTCAACAAAAACGTTTCAGTCTGCAGGATCACAGGAAACTGCTCCGGACGTTTCAGGGTTTCTCTGAGTCTGGTGGTGTGTTTACTTCCCGTAGTGTCTTTTAAATTGTCTGAAGCTGCCATGCTGCTGCGTTCAGCCTCACAGGAAGTCCTGTTTCTGCACCACGAAGTCCACGAAGACTCCTGAAACGTGTCCACACGTCAGTGTCACAGCGGCCACTTTAACTAGTCTGAGGAGGGAAGATCACCAGTAAGATTCAAACAGTTCTGCTATGAAAAAATGTTTCACACAAACTGAAAAATTAATAAATCAGCAGCAACAGGATCAACCAGCTGCTGGAATAACATCTGTTAAATCTGGTATAAAAAGTTCCATTTGATTAAAAAGAAAAGAAAGTCTGATTTAAAAACAAGAAAAAGAACAAAGAGTTAAATCGAGTAAAAACTGAGTGAAGTCTGGTGCAGCTCAGGGGTCGGTTCAGGGCCCCCAGGGGCCCCTGTGGCTCCACATTAAAGACACATGATGAGTTTCAGGTGTTAATGAGGTTAATTTTTGATAATGAATGAGATTTTAATTTAATTATTATTCAGATATTCAACAGGTTGTGGACACATGAACGGATCAGAACATATGAAGGATTCTTTTTTACATAATAGACATGACATAAGGTATAAATGACGGGACATACCGTTTATGTCATGTGACATTATATCACCTGACGTAACATTTCCTGACTCTACATGTTGAACAAACTCATATTTCAGGTTTCGATAAGAAACACAATAAACGAATAATTGATCGATCGATTTATTTTCCCTCTCAGCAGTTTAAAATGGTCGCTGTGTGCACAGGATCATGTGACCTCTACAAAGAGCATCACCTCCTCTGATTGGCCAGTCTGCTGTGGAGGGGCCGGACTTTAGACAAGACTTTGTGAGGAGGGTCCGTCATGGTCGTCACGCACTTCATGTTGGCAGGGAGAGTTGTTACCGGGGTGACAGTGGGCGGGGCTCCTGTTGTAGTCGTTGTTGTTGCTGACAACGTTGTGTTTGTTGTAGATGGTGTTGTCGTTGTCGTTGTCGTCGTTGTCGTTGCTGACGTGATAACTGTGGATGTGTTGTTTGTTACCGTGGCAACAGGTTTGTTTAGAGTCGTCTGGATCTCGGCCCTCCTGGCCAGAGCCGTCCGCAGTTTCTCCCTCATCTCTTCGATCTGCTCCTGCAGCTCCTGCAACTCACCAGGCTGGGGCGGGGCCACAGCATCGGGAGGCGGGGCCACTGCGGCGGGGGGCGGGGCCGCAGCAGTGGAGGGCTTGGTCGGAGCTGCAGGGGGAGGAGCAGCAGTATTGGGTTTGGCTGAGGATGAAGAGGAGGAGGAGGATGCTGAGGGGAGGGAGAGCACCAGGCTGGTGAACGATGTTGCCGGGCCGCCGTTCTCACACAGTTTGTTTGGCAGCCGCGGCTTGGCTGGAACCACCCCTTCAGACTTGGCCCCACCTCCCTTGGCATCAGCGGTGGCGATGCGAGCGAGCAGGCGGCGAGTGTTGAGGGTCTCCAGATTGAAATGGACCCGTTTGAAGTCTCGGGCATCCTTGGCGGCGGCAGCAGCGGTGGCGGCATCCTTAACGGTCTCGTTGTTCCATTTGGCGGAAGCTCCAGGTGGTGGCGGCGCGGGGGGACCAGGGGGGGGCTGGGACTTCTGCAGATTACAGCTAAACAGAGACAAGAACGTGACCACAGTGCTGATGACATCATCTGTTCATGAAAACCATGTTAGACGGCCAAAAGCTCCAGAACAGGTGAGTTAAGATCAACATTTTAAATACTACAAGTGAAACAATCAAACACCAAACTAACTGAAAACAAACATTTAAAATTAAATAAAAAGAAAAAGTAACCAAAATATTAAACTATGATAACTTTGACTTATGACATCAGAGACGAACCTTTTCTCTTTCTCAACTCGCTGCCGCTTCACGTCCTCGTACGTCATGTTCAGAGCGCGATGGATTTTCTGTCAAACACAAACAGTCTGATCACATTTTAACTCTGGGAACATCTCAACAGCTGTTAACGCGTTCACAACTGACGTTAACGCGTTCACAACTGACGTTAACGCGTTCACAACTCGTGTTAACGTGTTCACAACTGACGTTAACGCGTTCACAACTCGTGTTAACGCGTTCACAACTGACGTTAACACGTTCACTGGTGTTAACACCTGGTATGAACATGGTGTTATTAAATCTTCATGAACACATCTCACCTGTGAGGTGTGCAGCCAGTACTTCAGGTTCTGTCGACGGCGGATGTGCGGCAGGACGAGTTGGTAGAAACCGTGTTCACCTGCGAGAGTCAGCAAAGCTCCGCCCACTCCAACACACAACAACACAAAGAGTCCTGAGAAATGACTGATCCCCATCTGAAGAGTCTGACAGAAGAGAGAAGAAGAAAAGAGTCAGAGGAGAAAAACTTCACCTGCTACCAAAATCCACAGACAAAAAACAACATTAAGAGTCAGAAGAAGGCAGACAGAGAGAAAGAAAAGGTAGAAAGAGAGCAGAGAGGAATACAGCAAAGAGATAAAACTAATAGAACATGAGATGAGAACAAAAAAAAGAGCAGAGGAAGGAAACATGAAGAGAAGTGATGAAGGAAATGAAAAGTGGACCATCAGTATAATGTCAATATAATGTCAATATAACGTTAATATAACTTTAGTATAACGTCAGTATAACATTCCACCTTCTGCTGACTCTGATACTAAATCACATGACTTTGTTTCTCTATCACCCTTTCTCAATATGTGTTCTTCTCTGTACTTGTGTTCTTGTGTACTTGAGAAACGTCATCAGTCTCAGTCTACTGTTCCAATTCAAAAGTCTGCCTCTCGCCAAGTACAGTCAAATACCCAGATGTGTTCCTGCGCTGCCCGTTTTATCGAGGATGCATCAGTGGTGACTTGTGTGGACTTGGGAAAGCCACGTATCCCAGAATGCATTTCGTAGCAACAACGGCGGAGGAGAAGAACCACAACTGTAAGTCACAAGTGTCGAAATACGACTGTTTTAGTATCACAAAATGTAGCTTTAAGATTATTTTATGCGAGAAAGTAGATGTTAAAACTTAAAATCTGTGGTCAATTCATCACAATAGCACATAGTTTAAAATTTGTTCTGAAGTTTTCAGAGATGTGTCGTCCTGCTAACGGGACGTTGACATCCTGACGGGTAAGCAAAGATGAGCTGAGATGGTGACGTCCTCAAGTACGCTGCCGTCCCAATTGCAGAATGACCGTCCTGCGTCCTCCCGTCCTCAAGAGGCTGAACTCCCAGGTCGACCTTGCTAAGTCCGAACTGCCAAGTTCATAAGTCCGAACTTGGTGTACTTGGTATTGAGAAAGGGCTTTTCTTTCTCTGCCTCTGTTAGCCTGAGGGGCTAACGTTAGCAAACATGAATAAAAAATAAAAAACACAACACAAACACTGAACCATGCAAGCTTATTAGCACACCAAGGGCAGTTAGCCTGAGCTAAATTAGCATGTAAACAGTGACCTTATGTTTGTGCAAACGCTGTTAAAACATATCTGCAACATTCATACAGCTTCAGGTTTACAGAGGGAATGAAAGTAGGTGGAGCTGAGAACACCAGAATCCTTTTCATTAACAGTCGCCATGGAGACACGACCAATATAAATAAAAGTGACCGTGACCATCTTCTCCAAACCCGACACTGAGTCTGTTCTCACATTTTCTGTTGGTTCAAGAATCTCAGAGTCTAAAAAAACTTATCTTTATAAAAGAGTGAAGGTCAGCTTTGAAATCCTGCTGATGTAGGTGGAGACGGTGATTGATGATCGTGATTGATCGATTATTACTCTGAAATTCATCATATTGTTGTTTCTTCTGGAGTTGAACTTAGAGCCACTTTTATTTTCCTGAGCCCACCGTCAGTGCCTCCGTCCCCCCTCTGAAAGACGATGTGTCGACTTTTTGTGTTTGTTGTTTTTCGTTCTTGTTGTGATGTGAGCATTATTAAGTTAATCTTATCAGAATAAGAGCACAAGAGCTATGCGCCCACCAGGGGTAGATGTTCCTTATGTTGCATTTATTTTGAAGGAGACTTCCGCTCTGATGGACACTCCTGCCCCTGGCGTTGTATGCTTGACCTCTAGCCGATGGAGATGTTAACAGACTAGCTCCGGTTGTAATGCTAAGTTTGCCAGTGTTTATATAAAGTGCAACTACGGCCACGACGTTGTCGAGTGGTTCTTTTCCAGCTGAAGTTACCACAGTTCTCGTAAAAACCAGTCGCCATCAGGGACAAATACAGATGAGGTTCTCGTTTACAGGCCGCCACAAGAGGGAGCTCTTAGCATCAGGCAGAACAGGAAACCGTTTCTTCTCAGATGGATGTGAACTAAATATTTAAAAACACTACACCATCATCTCCTTCATTCCCAGAATGCACCTGGAGAGTCAGTTCAGGATCCTGAAGAGCAGAACGTGATCCTGAATAGCAGAACCTGATCCTGAAGTGCAGAGCGTGATCCTGAAGTGCAGAACGTGATCCTGAAGAGCAGAACGTGATCCTGAATAGCAGAACGTGATCCTGAAGTGCAGAGCGTGATCCTGAAGTGCAGAACGTGATCCTGAAGTGCAGAGCGTGATCCTGAAGTGCAGA
>JAJHUR010111830.1:0-10191 GCA_027495735.1 Lutjanus campechanus | reverse complement strand
CACATGACCACATTTCCAGAGATTAAGGTTCCAGGATGATTAGCTGCATTGTTTTCCTGTAACATGTGTGTGTGTGTGGATGTGTGGGTGTGTGAGAGAGATAGAGGGAGGGAGGGAGGGAGGGAGGGAGGGAGGGAGGATGCAGGGTGGGGAGTAAGGTGCGTCGTTGAAGGGCCTGTCATAAAAAGCCATTATTGTAATTGGAAGTTAAAATCCCATTTGTTTTCCCCTCTAGTGCTTACTGTCAGTACGAAGACAGGGGTCTTGTTACAAAAATTAACATTCGGTATCGGTGTCAAGGGTCATGCAAGAGAACATCAACTTATTGAAAAGGCTGCCACTCAAACAGCCGAGGCAGGAGAGATTATTTACTACAGAGGAAATGTTTCTGTTGCACAACCATCGTCACTCGCTCTTCGGTGTGTAATGTTTCCTTTCAGTGACAAATGCTGCTTTATGAATATAATAGTTCAATTTGTAGGTTTTCACATTTGGTTCTTCTGAATGAGAACATTCGATGATGATGATAATTTTGTAAAACACCGGGCCAAGGTGAATTTACATAAATACTGAAATTGGATTTTCCTTATACAGTGCACTGAAACTCTGTGTGTAATGTACTCCACAAATCTACCTACCTGGCCATGTCTAGCACGCCACGCGTCCTACACGCCGTCACATCCACTGACCTTAACCTTAACTCCTATTCCCGCTCCTCCTTCCCTCCAAATCATAAATACATGTTTTTCCTCTTACCTGTAGTACTATTTATCCACTGAGACTCCCCTCAGACAAAACTTGGTAAAGATACAGTAGCCCCCTAGTTTACTTGCTTATTAACAAAGCTGGAGGACCCTCAACCTGGTGCAAGTTTGTAGACAGGGAGAGGGCAGCAGAGACCCAAAGTAGACTGTGAGGCAGTACAGTGTAAAGATCAGAGCCCAATCCCAAATATAGCTGTTAAAAGTGACTGCAGGGTCCTGACTCTGAGTCCTCTATGTGCCACGCTGGTCTGACTGAAGGAAGGATCAAACTATGTCAGTGAGTCAACCAGTGCTGGAGAAGTGCTCAGCCCTCTGCAGAGGGTTTAAAAGGTCAGCAGGATTAGTTCAGCGAGGTCCACATCTTTGCACCATGTTCAGTCCATATCATTACACATTTGATGAAAAAGGTTTTATGATTTAAAAAATTAATTGTAAATGAACATGAAAAAGTAAAAGATAATGGAGGGATTTGCATTACTGATTTGGGTCTAAGGAATGTGCTCTTTTGGAGGGGCGAGGAATCGTTTAAAAAATTAAAGATACCAGAACCATGCAGGACTTCCTTTGATCCCTTAGTTTTATTCTTGTGAATGGAAGCATTCCTGAAATAATCCTTCCACATTTCATACCTTTATTTTTTATCAGAGGGGACAGGTGAATTGTGGCCAAACTTTTTAGCGTTTTGCTGCCATCTTGGTGACTCCTTTAAATACACTGCTCTGACTTCACCGTAACACAGACTGTATGTATTGTAGCTGCCGCATTACTGGACCAATCACACACAAGGATCTGGGTACAAAAAGGATCAAATGAAGGTATTGTTTGACTGGACAAGTTTTGATACTACTTGGTACTGGTACGTTTTAGGTATTGAGTACTGATACCCTGCCCTAATTTTGTTCCTCATAAAAACTTGGCAGAGCTTTTTCAAATATAAAATAAATTTTAGATATTTAAATCCTGTATTGTTGCGCCACTTGCATGTGTGCATGTGCATACTCACGCTCATACACACAACCAATGAAACGGGTGTCCACAAGAGTCTTTAAAAAATTAAGACAAAATGCTAGGATACTCATTAAATTGTCTCATTTCCAAGAAGAATGCTCTAAAAATGTCCTCCTTTTGTGGAACATGAGCAAAACCCAGATATTTATATTATTAAAGAGCATTTTCAATATTTGTGTTTTGTATTTCAAAGCACGACTGGCTCATGTCAAAACCAGATTAATTTCAGCGTTCTGCATGCTAAATAGACCTCCACGGCCACATGAAGGCATGCTGTGTCTCATAACCCTGGAGTGAGTTTTAGATATCCAGTCATGTTCACAATATATTGTCTAGGAAATTTGTTAAATGTTCATAACGTGCTTGCTCAAATGTCCCAGATTTAGCCACAAGCAAGCATCTAATTAGCATAATATTCATATTTCCGAAAAGCTCTTAAGAGCACTTCTGGCATTGTCCATTTCTCTTATTTGCCTCTTATTGCTGTAACGTTTGCTTAATGCCCGGCCTGTGCCTAGCGATCGCATGCTGGGCTCATTGTGAATGCAGTGTGAATGTGCTGTTTGGGTATGGGCCCATGCATCTCCAGGGCCCTATAATCAGCTCTAAGCTGCTTCTATCAATCTTCATAACTGTAGTGGGTTGAGGAGGGAAGTGCAGCTAATCAGCTCTAACCGGCCCCATGTTCAGCCTGACTGTCACTGTTATAGCAAGGCCATATGCAAACAGTGTCCCTTACACGTGTGGCCCATACTCACATCTTGGCCGCCTCGCAGGGCCATTCCACAGATGGCCAGCTCCGGCAGAAGTCAGCTTTTGAAAGGGCCTGTGACTTTCACTGAATAGCTGTTAGTGTAGGTTAATATAGGAGTGGTGGCCCTGCAGCGGTGGCAATCACAGCTCTGATCAGAGCCGGGCTTCAAAGACGTCTGTGCAAGTTGAAGCCAGAGTTGTCATTAGCTTCTGCCCTGTGCTTGACAGCCCTTCCCCACCCCCCAACTCCATCTTCCTGTCTCGCTCTCTCTGTCTCTCTTTGTCTCTCTCTTATCACGCTCATTTTCTGTTCCGTGTGCAAATGGTGGCTACTGTAATCCCGGGTCTGGGTGCTTGGGCCTGTCACTCCACATTTACACTAAGCATCTTTCCTTCTCTCATCTCCTTTGCCCTAATTGTATTGTAATAAGCAATTACAGATCTATTTATGCACACTAGAGCTGAGATTGGACCACTTTTTAAAAGGGCGTGTAGGGGACTGGAAGCGGACCAAGTGGTGCCCCCTCACCCTTAAAGCCTCTGGAAACTCAAATCCATAATATCCTTCTAACCACGTATTTGAGGGTCTCCTGTCCTAATAGTAAGCATCTAAAAAGTATTAGAAATTAATTTGAATCCAGTTCAGAATATCAAAAATGATTTCTGTGAACGCTTCGAGGGAATTTCTTCAGACTTGACACAAATGTCCATTTAGTCTCAATGATGAATTGATTAGACTGTGGTGGTTAAAGGTCAAAGGTCACTCTAACCTCAAGTCCACCCCATTCTTGTGAATGTGATAGCTCAGAAACACTTGGCAAGAATTTCTTCAAATTTGCTACAAACGCCCACTTGGACTCAAGAATGAACTGATTAGAATTTGGAGGTCAAAGGTCACTGTGACCTCACAAACAGGTTTTCTGGACATAAGTCCACATACACAAATTATTACACAAATATCTAACAGGGTACCAGCAGAGTTGAAGAGCAACTACTTAATATGTAATTACAGGTACTAACAGGGGGGTTGTATCCAGATATTCCTTTCAGGTTGCTTGGCAGAGATCTGCACTCTACAGAGTGCACTCTTCTAGTGTTTGTTCACTTTACTATATTGGGTATGAATTGTGCATGCTTGATCTTGGACATTTATTCAGAAAATTATGCAATTAATTCCACAAACCAATCATAAATAATCCACATCAGTTGCTAAGCGGGTGCAACAAAACTTCTCTGTGCCTGCTCTCTCTGCTCTCTGAGTCTGAGCCACCTCAACAATGGGGAGCTGAGGCCATTATATCGCTTCAGAAGATTTTGACACAAGCAGTAATTTTGCCTTGCAGAAATAAATTTTGGTTTAAGTATATATGCTATATTTACAAAGGTTTTGTCACTTTATTTTGCTGTTAGACAGCTCTTTCTGACGGGGAACTGAAGACACCGTCTATTTACTCTTTCCAGCCACAAGGCTGCTCTGGAAAAAAAAACAGCAATTCTGCCTTACAGAACACAGGAGTTGCTGGTCGACCACTGCCTCGATCCATGGCAGTTAACATTACTTTGGACCTGAACTAGCATATTAAAACAACAAAGTCACACAGACACAAATTTTCTAACCAGTTGAGGTGGCGATAGTTCTGCAACTCCTGTGTCCTGCGAGGTAAAGTTTCAGTTTTTTTTTTTTTTCAAAGCAGTCTTTGTGGATTTGAAGCGAGCGTACATGGCGGCTTCAGATCCCCTTCGGAAAAAAGTGGTCTGAAGGCAAAGTGAAATGGTGAAAATGTTCTCGATATAGCGTAGTTAAACTGGTATTGTTTTTTCATGGCAGCTTTTCTAAAAAAAAATGTGATGCATGTTGCAATGTTTTTAGGTATTTTTGGAATGGAATTGTGGGGCCATGAGAAAATTTAAAGGTATTTTGGTATTAAGGTATACGTTCATAGAGACGCACATGTGTGATGTTTGTGCAAATTTGTAAAAAAGTTGCAGTGATTAGACAGTATTTTAAGGCCGGGCAGCTTGAAGATTGGCTGAATTTGCTGAATTCTTTATACAATATTGCGACTTCCTGGATGTGATCTACCGCACCCACACAGTCTTGAGAAGTGGTCCAAACAGCAAAATGTAGTAGTAGAATTGTAATAATTATGAAGGCTTGTTTTCACTCAGATCTTTGTGGATGCTTAATGAGAAACTAAACTTTGATATCGTATATGCATTTGACTATCTAAAGCCACATTTCCAGAGGCTTTAACTTGTAGCTGCTAATCGCTCAGCTTCCTCTCTTTCTCCCACTGATGATCTAATCCCACTCTACTATCTTGCGCTCTCCTTCTGTTTTCTATCCTGTGCAGAACAGCCTCCAAAGCAAAAGTGATTGTGCTGTTGTTTGTTGTTTATTGGCTGTGTTCTCTCTTTGTGAGTCAGCTCTAGTGATGCAAATGAGTAGAGGCAGTGTTTACCTGGACTGGCCATGTTTTCCTTGTATGTGTGTGTGTGTGTGCGTGAGGGAGTGTGTGTGCATCGTGCCTGCACAACGTCTAGGCCTTTGATCATACTACATTGCATTGACAGATGCTCTCTGGTGCTTTCTGGTTGCTTATGAACGAGGCCACAGACGGGATCTGAATGCCAGTAATTATATCCCCTCGCTAGAACGATAACAATTGTGGCTTATACAACAAAGTGCGATGGCTTTTTTCTATCTGTCCCATTATTTTTAGGTATGAGAAATGACATCGAAATCCCCTGTCTGCTCCCTCCCTGTCTGGGGCTCTGTGTTTACAGCTGTTTGTGAGCCTGTATGTGTGAGAGGTGGGGGCCATGATAAAGGCTTACACCTTGTAATCATAGCTGGATGTGTGATCTCAGCGACCTGCCTGAGAACTGGCTTGGAGAATGGTGTGCATGAGGAGTGTGTGTGTGTGTGTGTGTGTGTGTGTGAGTGAGTGTGTGTTGAGGAAGAAAGGGGTGGTGACTGAAAGATCCACTAATATCAAATTTGCAGTAAGGAACAGTCAGTTAACCAGGAGGAATATGACCAAATCAAAAGGTTTGGAGGCTCTGATGAGGCTATTGAGAAAAAACTGAGGTAGGAAAAATGGCAGTGAGGTAGAAGTATGAAGCTTTACTGATGCTCTTCTCTTATTTATGTTATTTGTATGTGTTATATATGTTATATAGCGTAATGTACATCTGGCATCCTGTGGAAAGCAAAACTAGCAATGATTTTACTTTGAATTTAAGGTTTTAAGATGTTCAATTTTGGTTTTTCAGCAATCATTGAAATGCAACTCGGAATAACATCCTGTCAGTTTTGGACAATACCGCCTCACTCAGCACCCACATGTCCATGAATTAGTTTAGACCAAACAGCTGGTCTATTCAATGTTCTAAGCAGTGGTCTATTTTTCATAGCACCGGCCTGTTAAACAAAGCTACATTAACTTCACTTTCGCTTTTAAATGTATTTTGGTAAGAAAGTTGTAGCGATCATGCTGTAACATCCACAAAACAAAACATGTAACCAATAACCAATAATACACTGCCTGGTCAGAATTTAGCAAAGCATACCCAGTTGTGCAAGGTGATGCGGTATGTGAGCTATCCTGGTGTCTTCTTTTCAAAAAAAGCCACAACTATAAGTAAGAAGTTAAATTGTTTTGTTAATGTCCTTTGTATCCTTGGTACATTTTTTGCTTGTATGAATGTGAAATTCCTCTTAAATTTCATTCATAATGGTCATAAAAAGTCATAAATTTAGCTTGTTAAAACCTACAGAAACTTTGTACTCTTTGCAGCCGTTTTATAGGAACAAAACTGTCAAATTGTGTCCTAAACAACTGTATCCATGATTCTGTGTTTGGTCTCATGCACTATGCATTTTAGGCTATTCTGTTCAGAGACACAATTTATAGGAGGACAGAATGGAGATTCATAGAAATAGTTACTGTGTATGACTTGTCACTGCAGACTGACCGCTGTGGCAAAGGAAATTGTGTCTGTAACTTTTATGTCTGGGAAAAGCAGGTGTAAAATCTGCTGCGCTGTTTCCTTGTACACACAAGGAGGTGAGAGACTAATGCCAGGGCGAGGCAGTGAAGATGAGATGGACAGAGAAAATTAAAACATGTCTTATGAAATTACCTTACAGCAGCTGCTCCCTCATTCATCACCATCACAACACAAGGAGAAGAGCAGCAACGCAACAACCTGTTATTTTTCACAGAGCTTTACCTGTCTGTTTCCCTCTGTGGCCTCCTGCTTGAATATTTTATTGATTCTAATGGCTCACAGCATTCAGTTCAATGCCATATGATTGAAACAGGCAGCGACGGATACTTATTAAGTTGGCCGATGTGTTATTTTAAAAAAGAATTTCAAATTTTAACCATAGATCTCTGACATTGATTTTTCATGTCTCACACCATCACTGATCGCTTTGTTGGGGTGATGACATTTGGCTGTTTACCTAATATCCCTTCATACAGCCTGCTGTTTGTGGGATGAAGACAGTTTCAAATATTTCTTCACTTAATCCAGCGCTGCAAAGTTCAGCGGCAGAAACCTTTAGTTTTGTGCTCCACTGCTTTCCCAACATGCACAACACGCATCAATATAGTCTCGCATCAGATCTCAGATGAACTGAGACTGGGCTCATTGACATCTGCAGTCTTACTTAATATCCTGATTAATTTCAAAATTGAGAAGATGTTACATTTTGCTCCCCCGACAGTAATTTGCAGACTTAGTAAATATCCCCCTAAATGTTAAAATATTTGTAAGCTGCAGTTCATTTATTTCAGGGGCGCAAATATAGCCAGTGCAGTGGGGCCCATGGGTTGTGTGGGAGGGGGCCCTTAGAGAGAGCAGGCCCTCTAACAAAGTATTGGTCAGAGAACAGGCCATGCAAATGACTCACCTTGGATATATTTGTCTAAAGGAAAAGTCACATTAAATAAAAAACAGTGCAACTGGCTATATTTGCCTCTTTCATAATATAGTCAGTGGCAATTCAAAACAAAATGATAAATTACAAAAACCACAAATGAATTATAAAAAGCTATTTAGTTAGTGAATAATTTCTCATTTCTCATTTCTCATTATCTTACTGGATAATGTGTTGATATTGTTCTCTGTAAAGCCTACAGTATATTTGATCATGTGATGACTTTGACTGTCGGAGTGCCATCCATGGTTCTGGTAGCTTTCTCTTTGACCTCTCTACTTTCCCAGTAAAATAGTCTTAGTAACTCACTTGACTGTAAAATCCAGTACATTGATGGTAAATTGTATGTGTTTGCTTTATAACTAATAATTAATGTGGATTAGGGCCTGTCATAATAGCATGCACTCATCATAACTGCCTTATGCCACTGATTTATTTAACCTAATAATGACCATTTGAATGTGTGAAAACAGCCTAATTAGTAAGGCTCAGTTAAAATTGAATACCCACGCTGAAGAGCTGAAGGACATGCAAGTGTCATGTTAGAAAAAGCCAGCGTAAAAAAGGCAAAGACATTGATTTGTAATCTAAGAATGAACATTTTTGGCTTACAGTTTTCCAGTAAAACCATTAAATATCGCTGTCTTTCAATGCCATGCCTTTCTGGGTGAAATTTAAAAGACAACATACTTGGAGCATCAGAGCTGGAGTGTAAAATCTCAAGATTTGCATAAGTATGTTACACATTCTTTTTTCTTACCCTGTGCCTGCCTCTCCTCTATTTTTTTTTTATATTGTTTCACACTATATTCATTTCCTCTCATATCCTACTTGGGGAGTTAATAACATTCACGCTTTGTCTTTGCAGTCTCAGTTCTGCACGCATGTTCAAAACACTAATAGCTTTTTGTAGGCGCAACACAGAGGCTCTTTGAATTGTGTTTGCTGCCACAGGTAGAAGTACTAAAATTTCCACAAATAATAATAATGTTGTACGTTGCAATATTAGCTGCTGGCTTATCTTTTTCAACTTCCTCAGCACTCACAGCAGCCCCCACTTTCATAGCACACACTTAAACCAGCAGCACAATATTATAAAGGAATCGCAATGAGGTGCATTGTTTACACTTGGTGAGGGAAAAAAAAGGAAAGACAGTATACACCTACACACACCACACACACACACATCACACAAATGCACATGCACACAGATGCAAATCAGACAATAGATCAGAGTCATCAAAGTGAAACAGCCCGGTCTTGAGTGGCTTTGATAACTACCTGCCTGGCATGGCCTAAAAAGGATATGTCCCAAGTTTGCTCTGTTGCTGTGTGAGTCAGAGAGGGGTGTGTAGCCAAACTGCTGGTGTGTGTTTTACCTAGATTTTGAGTGTTGACTATGAAGGTTTGCCAAAAAAAAAGTCACCTCCAAAGTTAGTTGGAATCTTGAGAAGTTTTTTGGGTGTAAAAGGGTGAATATCACTTGTGTCCTGGTCATTTAGTGCACTTTTGACATGTGGAAGGGAACATAAAAAGAAGCTTTTGCTGCTGGTCTTTGCACTACGTGTCGTGTTCATTATTTTCTTTTAAAACGTAACTAAGCAAAGGGACATGTGTCAAGATGAAGACCCTTTGAGACCCAGCAATGATATCATCATCCATCATGTGTGGACGTGATGCTCATATGCCAAATCAGTGGACAACGCCCAACCCGAATTGGCATATACTGTATGTTGTCAGTTGTGCACCTTTGATGGTAACGTTTATTGTTAAACTATAAAATATCCTGCCTCCATTACAAATCGTTGTCACAAGCGCTAACCACTGTTGAGGGACCATTGTCAAAATGTGTGTTTATGTATATATTCTACATATATTTGGTATATTACATTCTGTATGAAGAATATTGGCCATTATATCAATATCGACATTTTTTTTTACTAGTCACAATATATTATTGCAGTGTGCTGAGTATTGCGATAATATACATTACATATATTGTGATTTCTTACCCAGAAAGAAATTATTTGTCATCTGTTTTATTGAATAAGACAAAGTTTTCAGTCTGTTCATCTCACTTCAGATATTTTTATTGCAGCAAAAAAGCAGTTGATTTTTATTATTCTAAGAGCAAAAAGTTTAATTCGCCTCTGCAATTTTAATAATTTATATAGTAAAAGATCTACTCTGTATTGATTATTGACAAGGTTTAATTTTCGGCCCTACTCTGCTATTACCAACACTTTTCTCCAGTCTGTGTCTGAAGTTCCTCTTAGAAACACTCGGCCCCCCTGCAGACTGTACCGAAACGATTAGGCAGATTAGTGCAGCCTAAAATTCATAAAGCAAAAATCCTGAATATTCAACATTATACTTAAGCATTAAACTGCACATACCTCAAAGTTAACATCTTAATGATGCTGTCGTGTGTCAGCTACAATTACCTGCACTGTGGTATCCCACTCAGGAACATATACAGACAGCTTTTTACCAGGTCTCAGGTCCTTTAGCCACACCACAAAGCACTGCAGGGTGTCAGAACAGAGAGAGTAAATCTTACCTCTGTCCAACTGATGAAAAGAATAAAGAGCTTTTTATGCAATATGCGTGTATGATTTTTTTGTGATGGATATGAATAATTTAAATGGCTCTGGGATTTACTAGGTGTCAGGTTTGTGCTCCCACTATTCTGGCCCCCACATCCTTCCCAGCTACGCA
>JAJHUR010111829.1:12290-29405 GCA_027495735.1 Lutjanus campechanus | reverse complement strand
ATGCTGAACTCATGACCTGGTCAGGAGCAGGTTATGTTCTGAGTTTCAGATTAAATCTTAAATAAAAAGCACCGCTCTTTAACCAGTTATTTTCCTAACAAATTTGATTATAAGCAACATTGAATATAAAGTGAAGGAAGACGTTTCAAATGAAAAGTTGAGTGAGCGGTACATTTGTAATATCACCAAACAAAGCTGTATAATGTAGAAATGAAACATAATAACTGGCACAAACCGTCTGCATCGCACTGTCACAGGAACCTCAGTTTGGTGATGCGGAGTCATTTTTTCCTGATTGCTTCAGATCATATTAACACTTTAAATTTACACAGTATATCATCCACACACTGCAATAATGTCTACAAACCAGCTGGCTCCATAAAGTCCATTTTGCATTGCTGATGTTGCAGCTCAGAATACTGATTAGAAAACTGATCAGTCTATGCTATTTATCATGGAAAATCTTCATTCAGTAACATTCATTTTACTTGTTTTAATGTGCAGTTGTCACGTTAGAAATACAGAGATACAGAGATCCCATCCGGTCGATGAGTCATTTTCTGACAGCATTCTTCTTCTCCTCCCTAATTTGCAGCAACAGTGTTGCTTTTTGCTGTAATATATTTTGTATATTTTCCATAGCTTTTCATTATAACAACTTGACTGAAGTGGGCGGCCCACGGCCGCTTCACTTTGTGTGGAGGTCGAGTCAAATGACGCAACAGAACGCTCCTTTTTATGTGAGTGCGCACAAGTAAGCCTGAGTTAAAGCAAGTTGATAACCGCCATTGTGATTTTAGGTTCTGTCAAGCCAACTCATGCAAAGAAAGCCTGGCTGTGTTGAGCTTCCTTTGTAGTACAACCCTCTGGTTTCCTATATTCAAAACACTGACCTGTAATGATCACGAATGATCATATAGACCATTTCTGAATAGAAATGGTCTCTTATAATGGAGACTGATAGTTCCATCCCATCCATCTGACACACCGATAGAGTAGCTCACATAATGTTGGGTTTACCCACCCACACGTGTTTGCCTCTACGGTCCTGGATGAATGGGATACAGTATTTACTTGCATTACTGCTCAGGAAAAGAATAATTGGCACATCCATACACAGTCAGACAACAACCTCAACTGCTTTTTTGTCCGTTGCTTTGTGGCTTTCAGCCTCAATATGATTATCTTTGTGCGTTATTGCAGCCTAGCATGGAAATCACTTTGGTTATGCTTGAGGTGTGCCGTATAATTTCTACCTCTATTGCCTTTTTTTCCCTCTTTCCTTGGCAGAGCTCTGACATTTTGCATCAGGAAAATAGTTGAAAGACTTACACATGCAGCCTTGCCAAGCCCGTTTTTTGTTTGCTGTTAGTATCTGATAGTGTTTTTTTTGTTTTTTTTGTCCTGACTGCTTCTAGTCTTTGCTGTCTTGCGACTCCTCTCTGCTCCCTGGTCTCTCCCCTCAGAGCCAGATGGCACCCTGTCGTAAAGGGGGAACAGACAAACACACAAGACAGGAGATGCTTCATGCACATGAACGCAGATGAGAAGCTGCACAGTACATCCTCTCCCTGTACGCAGCAAGTTGTGTCCCCGGTAGCAACTCATAGTGGATAAGGATGCTGTCCAGCTGCCTTTCCCCAGTATATAATGAGAGCATTTAGCAATTGTTTGTGTTTTTATTTGGTTAGTTTTCGATGGCAATGTTTCAGAAACTCTGTGCATTTTTGCTTTCACAAACACCTGAAAAAAGCCCATTTTCTGCATGAACGCTTGTTCTAATTTCTTTGATGATTTAGTGCTGACTCCATCTCCGCACTTTGAGGTACAAGTTGCTCAGGCGGCAGATGGGAGGACACAGATAAGGCGCTGAAACGAGACAAACATCTAGTCCAAACTGGAAATCAGTTTTCCCTCAGCAGCGGGAATCTGAAGCATGCAGTTATTAATTGCTACACTGCATTGCAATTATTGTTGGAACAGAGCCCTCATTGATGTTATTAGTTGGACCTGAACTGCGCTTTTTTTCTGCAATGACAAGTCACAAGATGGGCTGTGAAAAAAGACAATTAATCAGGAATGGGAGGATAAAGAAGCAAGAGTTCTCCGCTGCAAGGCTGACGAGATTCAAGATTTATTCAGACAGCAAAACATGAAATACAAAATGGACAGACTATTAACAGTTATGATAAGACTAACAGGTGAAGCTAAATAAGCAAGAACTTAAGTGAAATCCAAAATATGAATATGTTTATTGTGAATCAGAGGTGGGACCAAGTCATTTTTTTGCAAATCATAAGTCACAAGTGATACTGCAGTCTTCACCAAATATAATGCAATTTTAACAACAGAGCTTTGACTTACAGTTTTGTTGTGTTACATCTGTAATATTCACCCTGCACGTTTTGCATTCTGCAATTTGCAAAAACTGCATTTTTTTGCACAAAGAAAATTATCTTTGGAATCACTATTTTTTCCAACTTGAGCTCAGTAACATAATGTCAATTCTTCATGGTTCTCTCTTGCAACTTGATTGGATGCTGACAGATTGGTTCAAACAAAGTGGATCTGGGGAATTAAGTGTTTACTTGCTGAAAATGAACAACATTAAAGCTATAATATGTAAAATTTCCATAGTAAAATGTCTAAAAATTATATATGTTACATATTTTGCTGAATTGTGTACCTGAATGTTTCCAACAATGCTCAAAGGTATTTTCTGCTGACTTTTAGTTGCTATAAAGTCTTGGAAAAGATGGGATATACTAGATACATCAGAGAGTGAGGAAGAAAGACAGCAAACATAACTAAAAATAACGTGAATAAAACATTAATATTACCTCTTCCATGAACATGGTTTCTGCCTGAGTTAGATCTCCAATGGTGGCTGTTTAATAAGAAAATAAGAAAACAACTCCCATGATCCCACGCTACTTCACGTCATCAAACTACGCCTTTTGTTATTTGTTGTTTTAAAGTGAGAGACTCTTAGCAGCACAACACATATTGTGTATCTGACACGAGGTGATTGAAGAAGTCAAGGGAAATTAACTGATTTGGAGCACGCGTTTTAATTTTCAGGTCAAAGTCCAGGTGAAGTCATAGATAACTGGTGTTAAAGTCCAAGTGGAGTTGCGAGCCTTTTTTGATTTTGCAAGCTGAGTCTAAGGTCAAATTTGTGAGCTGAGTCTGAGTCTATAGTCCAAGTCTGAAGTCTTGATTCTTGAGCCCACACCACGGCTGTGAATAAAGCAGGAAAAAATCCTTTAGCTCCTTTTATTTCAACCAGGTGCAACCAGTTAATAAAAATCCAATCATTTTATGCTTCGGGGAGAGAGTGATTGCTTCCAAAGGGGTCTTGACAGAAAAAGTTTGTAATTCACTGTTTTTAATATAGCTTTGTATGCTGCAGTGGTATGGTTTCTCTTCATTGTATCATCCCTCCAAGTACTCAGAAGTATGAGGACAAAGGTGTCAACATACATGTGGCCACAGTTTATTGTAGTCGGTACAAAATTCTGCGTAGGTAATGTCAGTTTCTAAGACCTTCTAACACATTTTGAATTCCTTTCCACTAGCTATGTAAGTGGCTCTATGGAACCACTGGACCAGACCCATGAATCTGCTTTAACAAGGAAAATTCTACATGTGCTTCGTCCATAACAATGTTCCCTTTACACTGTACCCTGCTTAATTAGTTCAGTTTATAGTTCTCTATAGTCTTGTGCTTCACTGATTCTTACCACCACGATGGTGTAACTATGAGAGAGAGAAAAAGAGAAGGGCTAAGAAGAGCAGTGTTACATCTTACATCAATGGCACTTAATTAGTTGTGATGAGCATTTAATGATCCTTTTAACAGACTTGTTTAGTTGAGAGATGAGAGGACAGCAGGTATGAAGGACGAGGCAGTGAAAAGCAAAAAAGGCAGAAAAACAATGAAGTTAAGAGATCAGCAGAGAGATGGAGAAACGGAAGGGGTGCCAACACCTCATCACGGAGTGGTAGGTGACGGTGAGAACATGTGCAAATTGATGTGGAAGCAAACCAAAATAGCCTTTTCCTCGTCATCAGTCAAAGCCAGCGGCTCTATCTGTGGTTTTATTAATAACAAGTTTAATCAGTGATGAAGCCTGAGGAGTTTTGTGGTGTTGAGCACATACAGGTACGATCTGGGGCTCACTCAACACAATAAACAATCAAGAAGAAGTGGAAATGCGTCAGTTTTTCTGCTCACACGTCACGCTTTGTGCCTCACAGTACAGCAAGGACAGTATGGCAAGTGTATTGTATTGTTGTTGTTTTTTCGTACAAGCATTCAGATTGGCTATTTTGTAAGGTGCAGTCACATTGCTATTGTATAGAGGCAGAAACAACACAAAGAATATCCAGATGGAACAAAAAGAGTTGTGCAGAAGCAGTGCAAACATCTCAACATGCCATCCTTCAGTTAAGAGTGCACTGAATGCCTGGATAAACATTCAGCACAATGCTGAAGTGCAGAACAAGTACGTGGAAAGCAAAGTGGTATGATGGCATTTGATTAAAAAAAACTGAGGATTTCACCTTAAACACATCAGCCAAAGGAACAAAGCTTGTTTGTGCAATGACCACAGTCCTCTCTTCAAAGAAAAGCTGTCACTCAGCAAACAAAAATCCGCTTCCCTTTGTGCAGAAGTCCTCCCTTTCCCTTTCATACGAGCACGCTCAAGTTTCACCTGACAGACGCCCAATCACAGACATTATTGCGGGGTGGCAGCGGTATCAAAAGGGGGAAGTGTGAGGTGGAAACACTGAGCATGAATGTCATTCTTTCCTTTGAAAAGCTCTGAACCGCCTTTTTCTGAATAGGTGGTGATTGTCACAGGTTGACCTCAACTGAACCAGCAGCTGGATCTCTCCTTTGTGTCCTGTTCTCTGCTCCCTGTCCATACCTCATCAAAGCGACTTTGCACATTTTGCTGCAATCAGAATGGGAATGTGCCATGATTACCATATTGTAAACACACTGACGTGAGAACATTTAATGTTCAAGACATCAAATAAGGCGAAAATGCATATCCAACAGCAGGCTCCTGTTGTAATAAACACTTATTGGCAGCTACTTTTGTTTTCTTGCTTGTGTTGGGTTTTTGTCATAAAAGCATTTTTACGCTTTATTTTTCAAACGCGTCCTTATTTTCCCATGTTATTGTGTCTAAGTCACTAATGGGAACAACAATTTTAGAAATTGTGCCAGTATTGAGCGAGAGTGCTGCATTTAGCAGCTACAAAATGGGCTGCAATATAGTCCTTAAAGCAACCGCAGTCGCTATAAGTGCTTGTTTTGCCACTGACAGGCTCTGATTGTCATTCTGTGTCTGACAACATTATGATAAGAAGAGTAAGACCCTTTTTTTGTTTGACCAGAAACAGCTGTTTCATTACATAAGTCAAAGTCACCAGACACTTCATTCCGACTCCACATAAACAAAATAAAACTCACCAAAATCATCTTGGTTCGTCTTTCCAGTGTTCCAACAATTAGCCAGTCTGGTTTGGTGGAAATAAAACTTTTATTCAGTAAAGGCACAAAGAGCAAAGGAAGGAGGACCAAAACAACTGAATCCAAGCTAGTAAACATAATCAGGCGGGCAAAACGCTCCACTGCTGAAACGTTTCTGAAATGCTGTTGGTGAGGTTTGCAGACATGTGGAGGACGGATCAAAACCATGGCGCACACATGCAGAGGAAGAAAGTGTCTTACACAAACATTCATGGGCAATACAGACAGTATGATGTCCTGATGATGATGTAAGTACAGTAGTGCACCACAGAACAGCACCGCTCCTGGCAACACCAGCCATTACATACTGGTCAACTACGACCATGGGAATCGCCTACTTCAAAGCACCAGTGTATAGTGGTGAGCTTGCAGATTGCGAACACCTCATCTCAATCTCCCCTTCCAAGCGTGTAGGACAACATGTGGTGGCCATGAAACACAAAAGGCTTCTGAGGATAGAAGAACACAGGGATTCTTGTTTTCTTATTCTCTGTAAATCTTACACACTGGACGTGGAAGAGGTTTGAGGGGGGCCATCGCGGGCTGCAAAAAGAACAGTAATGGGGTGAAAGCAAACCAGTTCAACCACTTTTTCAACAGGTTTGATAACCGTTCTCCTGCTGCTACAGCCTGCCCAGTTATCATTCCTACACACTTCCTCTCCTCACTGTCCCCAACACCCACCCCACCCGATGCTGATGCCTGTCCCGCTCTCAGGTACTGTACAGGTGCAGGTGCCTGGGCCTGTAGCTGCACTTCACAGGAAGGGGTAGAGCTGGTTCTACTTCCTCCGTCTCAGCAATGCAGCCGGTCCGGACAGTGTGTGTGTGTGTGTGTGAATGCTCAAAGTATATGCTGCTGAACTGGAGGAGCCCCTCCGACATGTTTTCAACCTGTTGAGCCTGTGCCTGGGGAGGGTGTCTGCGCTGTGATAAACACTGTGTCTCATTCCAGTTCCAAAGAAGGCACACCACAGTGTACTGAATGAATTTAGGCCCCACGCTTGGTGTCACACAACCTAACAACAAACATCAAACAAAACCCTTCAACAATGAATCTATTATTAATCGACTATTAAATAAATTTCCATTTATTTTGATGATTGATTAATCGTTTTCAGCCATTTTCTCAGATTTCAGCTTCTTAAATGTATTTTCCAGTTTTTGGGTTTCTTCACTCCTCTCTGACAGTAAACTGAATATTTCTGAGTTGTGGGCAAAACAAGACATTTGAGGACGTCATCCTGAGCTTTGATCAACATTCTTCACCATTTTCTGACAGCTAATCAAATAATGGAGTCAACAGATTAATCAATGGTGAAAAGAGTCATTACAGGAAGGACTTGATTTTTCAACTGACACGATTGTGACAGGATTAATTAAATGATTAATCGCTTTTAGTCATTTTTCAATTGAAAAAATATCAAAATCCTCAGATTTCAGCTTCTTAAATGTAAATATTTTCTGGTTTCTTTACTCCTCTCTGACAGTAAACCGAATATTTTTCAGTTGTGGAGAAAACAAGACATTTGAGGACGTCATCCTCAGCTTCGAGCTTCAACATATTTCACCATTTTCTGACATTTCATGGACATAAATATAATCAACTAATCAACTGATTAATCAATGATAAAAATAATGGTTAATTGCATCCCTAAAAACATCATAGGCTAAACAATTTCACCAAAAATAACAGAAAGTAATCAAGTTACATTACTTTAATATTGTGATACATTGCATTACTGGCTACATTTTCTAACAGGTAAATTTATTGGAATATATTTTTAAACTCTAAGACCCTTTTGCAGGTTTCTCATTTATAGGCAGCATCAGTCCCAGTTCCTTTATCAGGTACAGGACTTCATATTTAAAATGATTAACCAAATGCAAGGGCAGCTTTTGAACAGATTTGTCCTTTGATCTCATTGATATTATCACTGCTTAAGAAGTAATAGTGTAAATGTAAGGCTCCACCATTTATGTAGTAGAAACCATTTCTCCATCAAGGCCCTTACAATCACACCTTAGCTGATTGTGCAGCTTTGACCCAGGAAGGCAGGCTTAAACGCTTTCAAGTTTTTAATTTCACATTGAAATGGCACATTGTATGGCTGCATGCAGCGGCGGCAGCACATTCATGACTAGAGCCTCATTCATTCTTCTCACATTGTGGATATGATTCAAGACAGGAAGCTTTAAGAGGAAGTATAGCCTTTCAATGAACTCTACAGTTCTACAAGTGCACAAGTGAGTGAGTGTGCATGTACGGGAGTCCATACTTGTTTTCCCCTGTAGTGATGGATGGGGTAGATAGGGAGCAGGAGGTCCCGGAGAGGGCAGCAGGTGCAAACACAGATTTCCTACCCATAGAAACCAATCAGTACTTTTGACAGAGAAAGATAAAAAAAAAGAGACAGGGGGAGAAGAAACAGGGAGATCAGAGAAAGAAAAGAAAATTCAAGAGGGGTATGAAATAAATTATTGATGAAGGAATGCATAGAAAGACAGGCACTGGCAAGATGCAGCAATACAAGTGTTATTTTCTCCCACACAGTTCTTGCATAATTTTAAAGTCAAATTCGATGCTTTTCAATACCTTTCTAAGACTGACACAAACTGTGATTCAAGACCAAAAGAATGTCGAAACCATTTCTTTGATAGAAAGCAGATGATTTATTGAGTCTTGCTCATGAAATAGTGTTAATGCAAACTTTTCCATTCAAACTATTAAGCAATCATAGAACAGTTCAAGTATACTGATAACCCTAAAAATAAAAAGTTCTCAAAACAACCTGTCCCATGCCAAAAAATGAATGTGCACGACTTTGTTTGAAAAACAACACAAATGCTAGGAACAGAGCAAAGAACAGAGGTCAACAGGTCAACAGACCAGAGCCGTTACGCATCCCCTTCCCACCATTGTTTCGTAACACCGCCCCAAAACTCTCCTCAAGATATGCGGCGTATAGCTCCGCTGCTCTTTTCTCAATTTCACGGTCCGTGTCCACCGGCTCTTCTCTACTGTACTTGAATTTTTTTTTTTTTCACATGGAGTTGGACTCAGTGATTAATTCAGCTATCGTGGTCCCAAATGTATTCTCCTGTAGCCTTTTCTGCAAGGCTGTCTGCGTCCCTCTCCAGAGCCTGGCATACATTTGTGATTGTGTTTCTCTTCTTGCACGGCTCTTCAAGCAGTTATCCTCAAAAGGCCACACTGAATTTGTCGACAAAAAGACAAAACAAAGAAGCTTTTCACCACTGCCTTAGTTGGTCTTTTGGGTCTTTTTTTTTGAGTGTTCTACAATATTCTAATACTACATGGAACAAGTGTTTGTAACCACTTTAAAGTCAAATCTGCCCCATCTGAAAATCTGCTCTAAGACTCTATGAACCATCAACCATGCCCAGCATTGTTTCTGACCCGAGCAACGTCCTGACCAGTGAATACAAATTGTTCCTATCAAACTGGAGATACAGAGTTCTACACTTTAACAAGGTCAGACAGAAGCACTCAACTGTACACCAGTCAATTGTGAATTAAATATGGAGCTTGATACCAAATCAAGTGTACAGCACGCTGTGTATCGTTGTGTATCGCTGGTGCTTTTGAGATTTCATGTTGTGTTCGACGGATTTTAACCCCCATGGTTTCTAACATGAAAGTCTTTCAGCATAAATTACAAATAACTTTGTTTTCTGTCAGTGCAAACCCCTAAAACTTTGTAACGCTTTACTCATACCAGGACATTTTCCTTATGAGAGTGGAGACGTACGATACAGACACACTGACAAGTTGAATATGCCTTTAACATGAACTTATACCAGCTTCAATAAAGAGATCAGAGACTCGGGTGACTTCTACGTCATTTTAACTTAACAGCATAACACAGTTGAGACAATTAACCTTCCTGTTGTCAACTTTCTCCATACAGAAAGTCTCAATCACTCAATAACTGGAACATGAATATCAATGGCTCCCTAAGGACAATATTTTCCTCTTTTTAGGGGTTCCTGTGCAGTCTTCCATGTCCATCCCAATAACTCTAGGGAGGGACACAGTGTCTTTAAATGTTTGGTATTGGCCCCACCTTGCTGCCCCTAGGGTGTCCCCTTATTAGAACATCTTCTTCCTTTAATAAAAAGAAAAAACTGTACTACTAAAATGAATTTCAACTGGTCAAATGGTATCGAAATCAAATAATAGAAAAAACAACAACAAAATGATAACTAGTCCTTCTTATTGGATGGTCCAGAAAAATTATACCCCATTTAATATATAACACAATTCAATGAGTAGCCAGTATTTTACCACCAAAACCAATTGATAAAGTATCTAACCTGATAAAGTATCTAACCTGAAGATCATCCATACCTAAAGTCCTCCAAGGTTCAGAGGATGAGCAGTGTTTCTATGAACGCACTGTATGTCAAAGTAAAGAAAACGTACAACTCAACAGCTCCTTTGCTTTTCTATGCAACTTGTTTAAAAGCTTTGAACACAGCTGGAACTGTATTAGCCCAGAGGTTCAAACTCTAAATCAAAAACTGCAAATGTTGTGCAGCCTTACACTGTACGTGCAGAAGCAGCGGTGATGACGTTAACTGCTGCTGCATTTTTCTATTCTAGGACTCTCACCCTCTAATAACACACCAGGTGTCTCTATACATCAAAGAATACAAGCACAGACATAAATGGTGCTATGTGTAGGTAATGGCCGTTGGCATAAACAATACACAGTCAGAGCCATAACTGATTTCAGTGAGCAAACTCAATAAGACATACATTAAGGCAATACCACTCTACATGTAGAACTAGGCTTAACATGACTTCTCAAGGAGGCAAATTTCTCAAAATAAGATTCCCTTATTTTAAGCAATTAGCTAGCTTACATTGTAAATGATGTTATTGCTAACGGTCAGTCAGATTTATTATGCTAACACCGGTGCATTAACGTTAGCGAGTAATTTAAAAATATAACACTACCACTGAACTGGTGTAACATGGACATTACAAATTAAATTCTGCATAATGACTCACTTACTTCAGTGGTTTATATTTCTTGCATGTCTCAAGTCAACTGCAAGTAAACTGGAAGGACGGTGTACAACGTGGGAGATGTCAAATGTTTGACTACGAGAGGAGAGAGGCCAAGTCACGTCCCTTCCGGTGGACCACCACGGGACCTAACTTCAGAAGAAATATGGACTGTTGTCAATGGTGAGAGACAAATTATTTTTTGATTCTATTTGAATTGTGCCACGAATTAAACATATGATGTTTGTCAATTTAAAAGATAATTTTACATGTCAAGAAAGTTGCTGTCTGTTGTAAACTAGTTAAGTATAAGATCTATACATGGTGGGGAATACCCCCTTTAGTGCAGGTGAATGTGATGTTGTGTAGTGGGTGAATGCAGGCTATAGTTTTGCCCATTTATCTAACCTTTAGTTTACCCGTTAGTTTGCCCCTTTAATTTGTCCATTAGTTTATCTAAATTGTCCTTTTACTCAACCTTTAGTTTACTCATTGTTTTGCCCCTTAGTTAAACTACTTTGTGGTTTAGTTTAACCTTTATTTTGCCATAGTTTGCCCTTACTCTTAAGCTCCAATTTCCTTGAGTTATTTTGAGCTTGTATTTCTGTTAAGCCAACTTTGACTTGTTTTCTGATTAGTTATTTCTCTTTCAGAAGCAGAGAGCCGCATTATTGGGAGGTCCTTCACTTTTGCATGTGAGTAAATGCACTGGGACACCATATAGACTGGACCATCTTTGTGAGCGCCGTGATGTTTGCGCACTTGTGGTGAGCAGTGGTAGCACCCCTGGACCCCCCTCAGTGTTGTCTGCCTCTCCACAAGTGGCCTCAGCATAGTTTCTTTAGTTTTGGGTTACTTTATGTTGGACTGAGTTTTATATTTTACTATTCACTGATTTTTTTTTTAGGATTTATATTAAGGCCTTTTTAGTGTTAATTGTAATAAGGTAATCATTTTTATCCAGCACATTCATTTTCAGTTATTTTTCATTTGTCTATTAATAATCTCTTCCTTTCCTTTTCTTTACTCAGTGTTCCCAGGATCAAAAGTAGTAGTTTCTATGCTCCCCACCTGTGGAACAAACATCCTGAATATCTGAGGTCGGCTGAAACTGTCAGCTCATTTAAATCAGGGCTTAAAAGACTACTGTTTACTGCAGCTTACCAGTGAAGTACATATGTAACTTATTGTTAGGATAATCTGTAGCTATTGATTTTATATTTGTCTGTTGTTGATTTATGTTTGCTTTTTAAATGCAAATTCTGTGATGTTAAATGCTATTTATTGTCTTGCCTTTATCTTTTGTTTTTAATCATCTCAAACACAATTTTAATCTTCCTTTAATGTTTTAATTTTAATGTACTTCTAAGTTCTTGTAAAGCACCTGGAATTGCTTCGTGTCTGAATGTGGCCATATAAATAAACTTGCCTTGCTTTCTAGCGGTTCCAGTCCCTTCTTGTTTGATTGCTTTGATTATTTTGGCTGTTGATGTGACAGGTTATTATGTGACCAAAAAAAAAAAAAGTAATTATTCTCAGATTTATTCATCCCATAGTTAATTTGAAAAACAAAGTTAATTTCATACTTCTTTATTACTGTTAGTGTTATCTGTTCATACCATTCAATTTCATTATTAATGGCAAACGTGTGCCAGCATTGTTTATTGTTAATGTATGCAGTCAGGTAGATAAGTGGACGAACAAAGAGTATATGAGTAGGTTAATTATACTGTGATCTGTTGGTAATGCCTTAGAGCAGTGTTTCCCAACCCTGGTCCTCAGGGACCCCTGCCCTGCATGTTTTAGATGTTTCCCTGCTCCAGCACATCTGATTCAAATGATCAGCTCGTCATCGAGCCTCTGCAGAAACCTGATCGTTTGAATCAGGTGTGTTGGAGCAGGGAAACCTCTTAAAACATGCAGGGCAGGGGTCCCTGAGGACCAGGGTTGGGAAACACTGCCTTAGAGCCCTGTATAGGTAGATCAGTTGCAAAGAAAGTTAATGTTAGCTGCTGTAGTTATGATGCCTGTACAGGATGTCACTACAATGGGTCCTGTTCGTTCTTTATCTTCCCAGTTGATAAGCAGACCAGGAGTTGCTAGATAAAACACATTGATATTGGTGTTGATGACGTATATTTGCAAGATAAGAGATGTAGTTCAAGGAGCGGTATCACACAACTACACAAACCTATCACAAATTGCAACTTTTTTGTCTTGTAAAATTATATTTTAAATCGACAGACATTTGTGTAATTTACCGCACAGATCAAACGGGATCAAAATTGTCTCTCGCCATAGACTACAGTCATATTTCCAAAGTATGGTCTCATGGGGCACACCTAAAGAGTGTGAGGGGCTTCTTAACTTACTTAACTTACCCAGGGTTGTGGTGCTCAAAGCACCAACAAAAACATGTGAAAACACCAATATCTCTGTCCTAAAATATGACCTGGTTGTTCAAGATAATCAACAGACCTTGATGTGAGCACTTTCACATCAGAACTATTGTCTATCATGATACAAACTACTGGAACTACTTTCTTTAAACACCAGAATCTACCAGACTTTCTTTCTACTACAAAGAAAGTCGTTCCTACATGAAACTGCTCACAAGATCTGTGGATTAACTTGAGTAATTGGTCATGATTTCCGGAAAGAGACGTTGGTGTTGAATTTTTCAAATGTATTTTTTTGGTGCTTTGAGGTCCACAAGCAGAGTGCCATTCAGTCTCATTAAACAGGAGAGAAGGCAGACATCTCTACAGCTATAATTTCCAAAAGTCTGAAACTCTATCAAGATGGGTAAGAGGTACAGGTAAAAGTAAAAATGTGTAGTTTGATTTTGAGGTCAGCTGTCTCTTAAATGCTGTGAAACAGTTTAGGCACAAAAACTACATGACATACATTATGTACATACATCACATCACATGATGCACGTAATAGCCTACCCTAAAATGTTTAATACTTTGGTTTCACATGAGACATGAACCCCTGTCTCCTGGTTAAAAGTCTTTATTTGAGCCATCCATCCATCCATCCCATCTCCTCCATCTGTTGATTTTCTCCTTCTTTATACTACATCAGCAGCCTGGGGCGACTAATACAGCTGCGGATGGTTTTACATTGAAGTCACTTGAAAAGCCTGGTGTGTCACTTTCAGCCTGTACGACTCTCCGAGGCGCAGGGACAAATTGCCGGTACGTGACGATATGGGAGTGAGACCAGGCTGTGTGTTTAGCTTTAATACACTTTATATAATCACTAACACGAATGGCATGCTGGGTGTGGAAGCATGGGTCCTGTAGCCAATGAGCATTTAAAATCCAGTAAAATGTGTCAAATATATGACTAGAACAAATCAGTATCAAGATGATTTTCATTGTGAATTAATGTGGCAGCCTGTCAAATGAGCATAACATGTCAAACTTTTCATACGTCAGTTAAAGTGGAACAAATTGATTAATGGCTGTCAATATATGAAGCAGAAGGCGGACACTCAGTCAAAACACGTCGGTCACATTTTAGTCAAGATGATTAACAATGTGACGTCATTTTATCTTTGTATGTGCATACACACTCATTCAACTCGCTCTATACACACACAAGCTGGTAATTAATGCCCAGCCTACAGTGGTAATTAGTGACTTAATCCGTCGCCGTGCTCCGGTATTAGCCGATATTATTTGTGCGTTGGAGAGGTCAGCAAGCTCTTCTTTCATCTGATATGACATATTGATTGTCAGATTCATATAATTGCATGTTAATTTGACCTTCGTCCCAGACTGAGATTATTCTTGTTATTTTTTGAAAAGATGAGTGTTTTTGCAGACCTCTAAAAGCTTCCGTCCAGTCATGGCTGGAGGATAATGACATGTGCTGGTCTCTTCAGTGTGTTCTGGAGGTCAGTGATGAGAGGAGAAAATGAAAGGAGGCAGTAACAGGAAGGATCTTTGGTTCAGGACCCCAATTTCTGCTATTGAGAGTCCAGACTGGAGGTTTTGACTGTGCCTTCAAAAGCTGGCAATACTCATGCTGATATTATGAACTCTTTCCCTGACAGAGTTTTATTTTCAAATTGCAAACCAGCGGCAGCATTTTTTGATGAAATTCACAAATATGTCAAGAAGCCAAGAATTGCTGGACTATCTTGTGGATGGCAGGGTAGTGTTGTGTCATAAATGACAGAGTTAAAAGAATACAGTCCTCTAACAAATTTAAACAAACATCCCAACATTTTGGAAAATAGATTGTTTTACTTTGTTTGTCTTGATACCAAAGAATTAGTTCATCCCAATGGCAACCTTTGACAATGAGGATATCCTACAACAAAAGATGTTTGATTGTGTCATGAAGTTGTGTGGGATTATGGGAGTTCTTTTCTTCACTTTAAAACAACCATCATAGCTCTTGAAAATCTATCTGACTCAGGTAGAAACATATAATGTATAATATAGAGATAATATTAAAGTTTTACTCTATGTTTAGTCACATTCGCGGACTCCTTCCTCACTCTCTGAGGAATCCTAAGTATCCCTTTTTCACAGAAGTTATAGCAACTAGCTAGCAACAGCTGCAGGAAGCACATTGTTAATGGATTTTTCGGGGTTTGAACATATAAGATATCTCGCATTCTTAGACATTTTAATGTGGAAATGTTACACATTGTAGCTTAAAGATGCAAGTCCACTCTGCAAGACTGTTGATTTGCTTCAAAAACTTCACAAGAGTTCTCTCCATGTTGGGGGCTGCAGGTGTGGGTGTGTTTAAACAGGTCTTCCCAGGTGAACATTCTTCATTGCACCAATCAGTGTAAATTCATCTCATGTAACATCCTCCACATCCATGCCTATCACGTCCCCTCAGCCGCCTCATTATGGGCCACCATTCGACGAGACATTTTCTAATGCAGCTGCTCTGATGACATGTTGCTGACAGCTGTGTTAATGTGTTTTCATTGTTTCTTCTTTTCTTTTCTTTTTTTTTTTAGCGTTTTTTGCGAATGAAACATTTACTACAACTGGAGCAGAACATGTAGCCTTATGTAGCAAATTAGGAGTGTCTATCATGCAAATAATCTTAGCTTGCAAACATGCATGGGTGGGTGGGTGGTATTCATCAAGCTGGAACAAGCAACTTTACAAGTTTGTTGAGTCTGAAGAACCCGGACTGGAACATTCAAAGAGTCTTTTAAAAAAAAGGGTAAAAAAGTTTTTCAGTGTTTTGAGCTACACAAATTAAAATAAATGAAAACTTCCACCGTGCTGAGTAATGGTAAGTTTAATTGATGGTGTTTTGTTTTTTTTTGGATCTCAGTGGAGTGATTAAAACTATTCTTCCAAAAGATATTCTCTTATTTGGTGTCCTGATTATTAACAGCTTAGAGTACTGTCTTAGCACATTGCTCTTTCATGAGTTTTCAACTGGACTAACCTCTGGTGATGATGAAGGCTAAAGCATATGATTCACACCATTTTCACAACTTTTTCACAACATTTTCGCCACTTTTTAATGACCCCCTCCATCATTTATTCAGCTTTTCTGCCTAATTTTGTTACCTGTCTGTGTCTACGTGGCTCAGTGCTCAGTGGAAAATGTTTCTTCTCGTTTTGGCTGAACTGACCATAAATTGTTGGCACAGTTGCAGCTTGTTACATCAAGTTAACAAAATATTCCACACCTATGCTGTGCTGTCCAGTTGCAATGTGTGTTTAGCATAACAACACTCTGCTCATTACAGCTAATGTTGCCGATTTGATTTTGGCAATAATGAAATATAAAATTGCATTTCTACTCATGATTGCATTCAGGGTCGCACTGAGCTGTCTGCTGATGAAATTTCATTTACTACGCTTGTTAATGATACTGCTGATTATATAATATATTAGGGCTGAGAAATATCACCCTTTTTGTGCTCCCTAAATAAAACACGACTTTAAAGGATAACTTCGGTATTTTTCAACCTGGGCCCTATTTCCCCATGTGTATGTGTGTGTATGATTGATAGGTACATCTCATTTTAAAATTGGTGCGGTACTGAGGGACGCGGATGCAGCCGGCAGTCACAAAACGAGTTACAACGGTAGATATCGGGGCAAATTCGTTCGTAAAAGTTTGTACATTAAACATGCTTTTTTTCGCCACACTTGAGGTGTGTTTGGAGAAGTGTTTCAGGATTGGATGTCTTCTCTTCTTGGGCTGGCAGTAGTCATCTTGAGAAAAGTGCACGCAGACCACGATGGTCTGCGTGCACTTCCGCACGTGCGTCCATTCCGCACGTGCGTCCATTAAGATATATACAAAGTCTTGCGAGATCAACGCCATGTTTACATCCTACCGGCTACATGCTACAGCTGATATTTCTGCTAAAAACATGGCGAAAATGGCGTCTTTTGCAGTTAATTTTTCAATGTTGCGGCTTGTGGACACTTGGATTACACCACACAAGCAGGATGGAGACATTTTGTGTTTGTTTTGTGTGCTATTTTTAATGTTTTATCCGTGGTCACCATTCACTGCCATTGTACTGGATGAGG
>JAJHUR010111829.1:0-10948 GCA_027495735.1 Lutjanus campechanus | reverse complement strand
TACCCTGTTTCTCCTAAAACTCCAGGATTGTTTGGTGAACTGAAGATCTTCACTTATCATCACATCGGCATAGTGGTGAGTACATACTGAATGGCTTAATCTCACAGAGTGGAGTATCGCTTTAAAAGCAAACCATATGAACTTTTTATGAAGAAATGAAATGTCTTGCGCCACTGTAACCGCCGGCGATGTCAGATCATATATCCATCTGCTATCCTCCACTGCTGTCAACTACAGTAAGACAAGGGTAAGGTAGGGTTAGGTAAGACAAAAGCAAAAGTAATGAGCTTGAGTAACGAGCCCATTTACATCTCAGTGATTGGAACTGCTTTGTCCATTTGAAACAGTAACTAGTTACGTGTCTAGTTGTCGTCAAAAGTAGTGGAATTACCGTAAGGCAGTTGGCAGTAAGTAATTACTCCCAACAGTGGGTACAGGACAGAGGTTCCCAAATGTTGTGCCATGGGATTTTGTGACAACCATACATTATTATTTCAATATACAACTATACTTAATTTCCCAATGAAGGCAAATGCTATACCCTAAAAAAGATCCTTTAAAGTTGCTGGATGGTTGGAATTATTACTCGTACGACACATCAAAGGTTCTGATTGATCAACGGCTTTTTGTTTCCCAACCCCGCTCTGGGAACTCTGCCTCTGAAATGAATACAGGTGTGCCTTGAGATTCTGACTTGCCCTTTGGTGTGCCTTGGGGACAGAAAGTCTGCAACCGTTGGTTTAGGGTACAGACAAACAACAAATTCTGACAATAAATGTGGAGGACTTAGCGGTGGATAGTTAATTAGCTCGTCATACCTCCACACGTGCAAAGTTATTTCACCATGAGTACGTGAGTTGTTGCTTGGTTTGCTTGTTATTTATTAATTTGCAATTGCATTAATGTCTGTAAGTCAGGAAAAATGCAGACATGCATGAAAGCCTTAAATCAGTACCTCCAAACACTGACCCGCATATTCCAAGGAAAAAGCCCACCACTGTGTCTCATTAAAATGTCCTGGCAGCAATTACTGCAAATTATGGTAATATTGTTTCCTACATTCATGTCAAATCAGACCCATAAAATGTTGGGCTGTCAGATTTTATTGGCTTTCTGATGTGTTAAATACCATGAACTGATAAAACTGAGCCTCAGAAGGATTAATAAGCTGTAAATCTGTCAGAGAATCATCTTATCTCATACTATGTATCCATATATCAGCAGTTTAGCTGACCATGACGGAGGTTTCCTCATGTTAATGTGTGTTACCACATTAACTGTGAAGGATTGTGCAGATTTACAAGAAAGTAGATCCAGTTCTGTCAGAAACTATTACATGGAGATACGAAAATAGAGCTCGCACAATAGTGGATCATCTTAATTGTTTTGGACAAGTTCAGCTGGCATGGTTTATTATTGCACGGCCTCACCAACACTTTCAAGATAAGCATGCTGACACAAAGTTGGGATTATGTCTCTTCTTCGTTAATACTTGGTCATTTCCTGCTGTCAGAAGTGATTCCAGCAGAAAGGCCCATTTCACCACAACATACTTTGACCTCCAATTACCTGCTTCATCACCCACTCAGCAGATGCACTCTGGAACAGGAAATTGAGAGTGGATTGAGGGAAAATGGCCGAGCTATTTTTGGCCACAGTCGCACAAAAACACCGGTTTCCGGGTTTCGTACGCCGAACACAATGTCCATCAGCCCTGAGGAGAAAATAAGGAAGGTGGGGGAGTAGTAGAATTTTATTTAGATAACGTAGCGGCCTACATTTTCTGACCTCATTCTCTCAAAATCTGATTGAACTGAATACGCAAATATGCCCGGTTATGTCATGTTTGAGGTAAGATGTTCTGTTTTTACATGTGCATATTCTGCTTTTTATGGGCTCGCTCCCGATCTTGTTTTTTTTTGTTTTTTTGTTTTTTTAATAAGGCAAGAAAGTGTTATGCTTTAAACTGATTTTGGCCTGTGCTGTTCACCCAAACAGGGTTCCAAAGCCTCTATTGTAATTTTAAAGTCTTTTATTATGCATAAGATGGCATTGTGTGTTATTTACACCTCTAATTTAAAAAAATATTGGTCATTAAGCCCTGAATGCATTTATAAAAACTGTTTGGTGTGAGTTGCAGTTGCTAATTTAAATGCTTCTAATGTGCCTCTTGGTGGCTATTTTGAAAATTACTTTTCCATAAATAAGATATTAGGGCGTAGAGTGGGGTTCAGCTTCTTTATTTTTGTCTTACACAAGTTGTGCCACATAAGTCATTAATCTAATCCAACTGTTTATTGTATTTCTCTGCAGTATTAGCACATTGTTTCTTGCATACTGTCTTGCAACTGTCATTAGTAACATACTGCAGACCTGACATTACTGTGCTTCAGCAGTTTCCTGTTTTTGGCTCTTTATTATGACTTTTTATTCTGGGACAAGGTCTGTTTTGCTCTGTTGTTCTAAATTACTTACATATGAAAGAGTACATTTATTTACAGATCCTGCAGGTGTACACAGCAAATGTTCCAGTGTGACATGGAGTCATGTTTTGGCTGTCTAATCTGATTTGGCAGGTGTCAAAGCTGGCAGTTTTTCTTCACTGAAAAAAATGAATGAGCTCGGTGTATGCACAGCGGAGTTCTACATATATCCAGTAAAAGGCAGCCTTTTAACATCCATCAAGCGTTTATCTCAATGCGAGTGCATTGATGTTTCAGTATATTGTAGTGACAAAATATGGGACAAACACCATCTTAGAAACTAGTTTTTGTTTTTATTTGCATCTTTGTTTCAAAGTTTGGTAACGTTATGTCATGAGCTCAAGAGCGTCTCTCCATGAACACTTTATGCTCACTTCAGCTCTGTCCTCAGTTTCCACAAATGTTTTGAGGACAACAAATTTCAGAGGAGGTGAGTATTTCATATTAGCAGAGAAAAGCCCTTACTCAATACCAAGTACACCAAGTTCGGACTTACTAGTATTTCGACACTTTGTGACTTACAGTTGAGGGTCTTCTCCTCCGCCGTTGTTGCTATGAAATGCATTCTGGGATACGTGGCTGCCCCAAGTCCACACAAGTCACCATCTGATGCCTCCTTGATAAAACGGGCGGCGCAAGAACACATCCGGGTATTTGACTGTACTTGGTGAGACTTTTGAATTGGAACAGTACCTGGTCTGAGACTGATGGCGTTTCTCAAGTACACAAGAACACAAGTACAGAGAAGAACACATATTGAGAAAGGGCTAAAGTTTCTGTTCCAACAGCAATGAAACAGTTTAGACAAGCTAAAGACTTTAAAGTCAAGATAAAATAAAATATGGCTTTATAACCCTTATTACCAGTTCCTTGAAATTTTATATAAAATCCCATGATGTTTTCTGCTTGTAGAACAAAATATGACACGTGCTTATATAAGGTAGAACCAACCAGTTTCAATTTATAATATGGCATCCACCTGTCAATCAATCTTCAACTGCTAACTGACTCAGCTCTGAGGTACAAATGAGTTAAACCCAGCAAGAACTCCCCTGCCCTCCAACCTCAATTCTACTCTCTAACTCTCAACTCTAACCTGATCATACAGGTTGTTCCAGTTAAGTAAATGTGCAGTTTTTAAATACAAAGTCAGCACCCTGCGGTCCATTCGAACTGCCTGTGCCTAGCTGACACTAACTGCTGGAAGTCTGCAAGATCTTTTCTCTCAAGTATGAGTGAAGCAGATTTGTACACAGTGTACAAAGGAATCTATGTCCCTACATGTTTTCATACTCCACACAGCCTGGCATACTTCGAGGAGTTCCCATTACGGCCAGATGACGTCATCATTGCAACGTATCCAAAGTCAGGTAAGAAGTCATTCTTGGTTGTCTGGTGTCTGTCACATTGGGGAAAAAATTTTAGTGGAATCAACTAATCTTTTCTCAGTTAATATAAATATACAAGTCTTATTTATTAAAGTTAATTAAACTTACAATTTTTAGTATTTATTGTTTGAGAGCCAAAGCTCTCCTTAGAGCCTTGTTTTGCAGTTTAAAAAATATATTTAATTTAAAATGTATTTCTTGGACAGATCTGCAAAAAAAACTATAGTCTGTCTAATCAAGATTTTTTTTAAGTAGCTAGCTAATTATTTAACATAATGATACACTGTTTGCAAGCTAGCTAAAAAGTTAGTTGATGACAGAAACTAATTTCTCTTCTGAAAAAAGAAAGTGAAAGGAAGAAGACACACATCATGAAACCAATCAGCCATTCTAAAAGTTAAACCTCCTCGTGGGTGGATCACAGTTTAAATTAGAGTTTTGGTGCAACAAAATTAAACTGAATCTAGGTTAGGAGTAAAAACAAACTGAGGTTTAAAAGGGGGGTTGAATTGGGTGTACAAATGTATCTTTATTGGTGAAATCCTGTCTAAGTGGTTACAAAATTAGCCTTCTGTGGCTTAGTTTTTGTTTGCATTTCAGCTGATTAACTTCCATATGTTTGCACTGTCGCAAATTATATCACCCAACTATGTGAGCACTCAGTTAATCTTCCCCATACATTGCAAGAGGGTTGCCAACATTATGCAGGAGTCAGTCCAGTGCATTCTAAGTGAGCAATCTTTGAAAACAAAGTTCAGAAAAGTACAGCCTGAGGCAGCAGAAAGCTTGGGCATGGTTTGATTGAAGGAAAATGCCAACTCCATACAACCCTGCAAGAACAAAAACTCAAACTAATCACATAAAAAAAAAACTAATTTGACAGATTTGATCAGTATTAAAAGGTTGCAAGGCAGATTGGTCAGGGAACTTGGCACAATTATCCAATTTAAGTTCTGCTGCTAGTTTCCAACAGGCAGACAAAAATATGGTGTATTGTGAGTTATAATTAAAAAATGACCACAACTACTAGCTACTATAAAGAATAAAATGAAAAACAGATTGATTTGTCGAGATAATTGGAGCTCATTAGGTCAAAAAAACAATTTTCTCATTATGTCTTGTCTTGTCTTTTTTCAGATAAGGACATGATTATCTCAGTTTCAGGATAAAAGGGTTTTTGAAGTGTGACTGAATGAGTCATCCATAGTCACTGTATACCTGCAGTAGATGGCGATCAACACACCCCCTGTTTGGAGAAGCAGCAGGAGTACAAAAAAGGTACTTTAAAAAAATGATATCATTGTGCACACTAAATTTAGAATACTTTCACCACTTTATTTTGACAGTAGAAAACGGTCATTATATCAGCCAAAAATAGCTCTTTCAAACTCAACCAAACTCCCTTGGAAAAAAAACAGTAATTTTACCTCACAGAACATGGGAGTTGCTGGTCTACCGCTGCCTCGATTGGTTTGTTTGTTTGTGCAATTGTGTGACTTCGGTGTTATAAAAGGATAGTTCAGATTCACCAAAGTCACACAATGACTCAAGCAAACTCAATGATCGAGGCAGCAGTAAACCAGCAACTCCTGTGTTCTGCAAGGTAAAATTGCTAATGTTGCCAGAGGAGTTTGGTTGCGTTGGAGAAGGGTGGACAAAGGCCATCTGATGGCAAGGTAAAACAGTAAAAACTTTGAAAATACATTTTGCTGCTGACATTGTCCACAGCGGTACATTGCTGCACACCAGTGCTCCTGCTACTTCTCCACACTGGGGACGTCTCGACCGCCATCTACTGTAAGTAACAGGTACTGACTGTGTTAAGTACCGCATACAGCCTCATTTCCAAAATTCCAAACTATCTCTTAAGGTAAAAGTGCCCCCCAAAAGACTATCATTTCACACACAGGTGTGTGAGTTGTACTTCATTTTATAGGCAGCTGACAGGGTTGTGGTCACCAGTGAAGCCGCAGTTAATCAGTCTTTATGGAGGCATCTCATTAGAAGCAGTTTTCCCTTCATCAGACCCGTAAATCTTTAACATCACTCCACAGGTACACAAGGATCATGAGCAACCTTGGTGAATAATGACAGCAATTCATCTTTAGCTGATGTGGCGCATCTGACTACATCTGAGCATGTCTGATTCTCACACCGACTCTGGAAACAAAGTGCTGAAAGGTCACATCCCTCAATGGCAGACCCCCGTCAGTCAGTTAATTGGTCCCTGATCAATTAAACAGCTTCCGTCTGCTGTGAGTCAAGCCCAGAGGATCACCTTGATATAGCAGACTGCAGGCAATCAGCCCCAGGCAGAGAGGGATACAACTGTGCGAGGAAAGGCCTACAAACACAGCATCTGTTGTGTGCAGCCTCCACTGCCATCACAGGGTGAAAAACATTTGCATATGCACATACCTGAGCACTTCAGGGCCGGAAATGAAATTCCCCCACCCTCAGTCAAACTCATTAGAGATGATTGTGTTTACAGCTTCAACAGTCGCTTAAAGGCCCCATGATATGGCATTTTTACCTCCCTGATGTGAAACACATCGTTGGAGGGTGACATAACAAGCTGAATCATTCTAATTTGCAGGCCCATTAAATTAAAGGTACACACACAGGGAAAGAGTGGGATTACTTGCTTACTAGCGCAGGATTAAGTCACCACCAAAGATGGTATTTCATGGCACTCAGGGTTCACCTAGGTGGCATGTGTGGAGTTTGCAACTAAACCAGAGACATGCAGAAAATTACACCGCCAAATTTCATTTCACAGAAGCTAAAAGCTATAATTCTGCAACAGAAATCCTTAATTGAGCATCCACAGTATGTGCAGCATAATCCCAAGATATTTTGGCATAAATCTCTTCAGAGAACAGTTGTCTTTCTACAGCTGCTATTTTTGGACAATTAACAGCGTGGCTTTGGGGAATGTCAGTTTGTCTCTTTAAATCAGTCCACCATTTGGTCCAGACTGAAATATTTCAACAACTATCAGAGAGAATACCCTGAAATTTGGTACAAACTATCATGATCTTCAGGGGATAAATTCCACTGACTCTAGTGATCATCCAGTCAAATTTCTATTTAGTGTAATACTTCCCATCAGCCTCAGTTTACTTTGTGTTTAGTTCTAATTAGCAAAAATCGGCATGCTGCCACATTAAACTAAGGTGGCAAATATGGTTAAAAAAAATGAACGTGCTATACATCAGCAACACAGAGTCCTGTATGGGTCCAGTTTTGCAAACCCGCCCCTGCCTGCACCTGCAAAGTTGAGAATCATAACTGACCCGTTACCTGCAAGTATCTCAAAGTCAAAAGTCAAAGTCACTGCTGAAAACATGGTGGATGAATAGGCTTAATATTACTGTATTTGCACATCTAAATGTTATAATTACTGCACAATCATGTTCATTTCTGATTTCTCTAGGGGGAAAAAAACATAATATTGTATTGTATGTGTTGTATTATAGGTCGCACCTGCTGCCTGCCTGCTACTTGTTCATTTTTATTGTTCATTTATATTTGTGAATTTATAAAAATATGTTTTTTACTAGTTACACGTCATGTTTTGCAGGTACCCAAACTGGTGCAGGGCTCTATATCAGCATGTAAATGTGGGCATGTTAGCATGTTGACAGTAGCATTTAGCTCAGACCACCATTCATCCAACGTATGTCCTCACAGATCTGCTGGACACAAACCATAGCACGTCTGAAGGGCATGGCGCAAGATCATTTAGGGAGTGTCCAACTCCACTTCTGCTGATTAAATAGTACATAATCAGGGAACGAAGTAAGGCAAAGGGGTTGTCTTTAGTCTCTTAACTGATCATAGATTTGGTTTGATAGGCTTTGTAACATGAATCAGCCCTTTCTATGCCCCTTTTTGCTCTGTGCTCCAGTAACAGTTGAACACTGCTTTGCACCAGGTCTAACATAGGGATTTTAGTCTTGTTTGTTCATCAATGCTTGATTGTTGTAATATGTAAATATTGAGTCCATATGTTTTACATGCTGTGACACTTATCCAGGAAGCATAGGGCCAATATACAGTAAAGGTGAGAAATCAAAAATAAATAAATTAAAAAAAATACTGACATTCAACAAAATTTTCATTTCTCTGCCTAATCCACACTGATTTGCTTTTACGCACAGGCCATCTATTTAGTTTTCACTTCACATCCATACTTCGCATTCTTATCCTCTCTGTCTTTCTCTGACGCACACATGCACATATATGTACACATGCACGAACAAGATGGTGCCTGTCGGCATGGAAAATAATTAATTACAGTCTGCCATCCATGGATCTGATTGTACACACTTGAACAGAGACAGCATACATCAGTCAAATGTGCATCAGTCACTTACTTTTATTTAAACTCTCCATACTAGAGTAAAACATTTTAATTGCAGTGTGAGGGGCTGAGATTGTGGTGCCTGAGGAGCTGCAAGCAGATGTAACATTTGTCTGAGATTAATTGAAACAGTGGAGGGAAGGAGGAAGGGAGAGGGGATGGTGCAGTAAGTTGGCAAAGCGTTGATGATATGCATTAGTTCTCGAGGAGTCGGTCAGTATTAGCACACATCATCACATTGCACACACTCCTGTACGTCATGTAAAACAGCAGCAGCATCATACAACCCCTCAAGGGCATTATTTACATTTCACCTTTGAGGGGGCCGTACCAGAAGCAGTTGTCATCTGCACCGTGAAGTCTGGTGTGTTCTTAATGGCATGCTGTTCATGTGCCTAATGCACCACTGTAACCCTACAGCACTTAATTCTGAGCTGAACAGTACATACAGTAGAGAAAAGCTGTAATTATGATTTACACAGTAGCAGTGGTCATATGTTCAGAAGTTAATGTGCACCATTTATTTCAATAAGAATAGACTACATATCACAAAGCTCAGTATAATTCAGCAGCAGCACAGACTCCAAAATGAAAAACGCTGGATAAGCACCTCTCTAAAACCAACTGAACATTATAACCTTCATGGACGAATAATTTATTGTACACTCCTAGAAAAAAGGGTTCTTCCTGAAAGGCCAAAGCCAAATGGTTCTGGTTTTACCCAGAACCATTGGGCTTTGGCTTCTGAAGAACCAATTTTTGAAGAAAGGGTTCATCAAGGGTTCTTTGTAAGACTAAGTTAGTAAGTTGTACTATAATATAAAAGCGTTGAAATACAAAAGGGTTCTCTGCACAGTCAGGGCGGTACATAACTAGGCAAACTCACCATTATGAATAAGGATGAGTGGATCACCTGTCCAAAATCACTGGAGCAGATATTGGGGCGGAAAGAAAAGTATAATCCACTACAATCCATTAGCCTAACCTGTCACATAAATTGCTGAGCTAAACTTTAAGTTATAGCAATTTTGCGTTTCATGGCAAGACATCAAAATTTGATGCAAAGCCACAGCCACGCCCTTGAATGAGCGCTAAATCTTTTAATAACCTTTGATCACAAAGTAGTCTAGATGGCACACACCGATTTTGAAGTCATTATGATGAATTCTGTAAGGGGAGTTTGTTAAAATACAATGCGTGGAAAATGCCAAAATTGACCACAAAATCCAAAATGGCCAACTTCCTGTTGGGCTTTTGTGCATGATACGTGTGCGTACCAGTTTTCATGCATATCAGTGAAACATGGCACAGGGGGCCAAAAACCATACCTGACAATTTTTTTTACCACGACTCATTTGTGGGCCAAGTTTCTTGCATCACTGAGAGTATTTAGCCCCTCAAAAATGCGATTGAAGAGGGCAAAGAAAAAGAATAAAATAATAATCTTAGGAAATCCAATAGGGTTCTCACACCAAGATCAGTGCTCTGGCCCTAATTAGTGAGCTTTAGAGGTAGGAAGCATACTTTCAGTCTCAAACCTACCTCCAAAGTGTCAGTGCTGGAGAAAGGTCGGGCTCCACACATGATCATTCTGCTATAGGGGGAAAAATGTTCTGCCTTGTTTGTAATTCTCTAAGTCAGTCACAGTCAAATGTAAATGTAAAGTTGTGGTTTGATTGACTGAATGACATTGCACACATAAATTTATTTAGCAAGAAAATCACTTAATAGAATTAGTATGAAACAGGTGCAGCAGATAATTAATAAGTCTATGCCTTAATTACAACAATATCCTCAGAATTTAATTATTTCCAATTATCTTTTCGTTGTGATTAATGAAGTTTAAAAAAGGTTTGTAAATTGACTACTGCCACTAGTGTATAATATCTTTATACGAGACCCTCCATGCTGCTCCATCGCCCTCCTTAGATCATATTAAGCAGCAGTGTTGCCAGGTGTACGATAATTATCGTATTTGTACGATAAATTGGCCATCTGTACGATGTACGATCAATAATCCTAAAAAAGGGCAAATGTACGATAATTTGACCATTTCATATTATTGCCTGCAAAACTGTCTGCCGGAGAGTTTTTTGTGAACCCTGAAGGCATCTGTTCCCATGTGACATGTTACCAGCCAATCGTGCTTTGCTGAGCGTGAGCTATTAGTGACGTCCATGCGTTGATTGGCTGAATGGTAAGCTGAGCCCGCCCCAGGACACGCTCACAGACAGGAACGAGCGAGATTCAAACCAAAACAACACGCAGGAGAAGCTAAAGCAGAAGCAGAAGAAAGAGAAAGCGAAGCAGGAGAAGGAGGAGAAGGAGAAGAAGGAGAGATAAACCGAAGCAAAATGAGTGCGGTTGAAGGGGACAGTGAGGAGGGACAAGAGGCAAGGAAGAGAAGTAAGCAGCATCGCCCACAAATTTACAGGAAACATTATTTTTGTTATAACCTGGCAGCAAGCACTTTGTAAGTTTGAATATGCAAAAATAAATTTCACTAAGTGAAGCCAGATTACTCTTTATTATCTTGTCAGTTATCATGAATATAATATGTGAAAAAAGTGAACCCGCTATGTCTATTCCCTAACAGTAGGTGGCCTCCAGGTCTCATGATTTAGCTCATTAGTTCCCACCTGTCATTTGTTTGTGGGTGACACATTAGTCTAACACAACTGTGAGTTGCCATTAACCCGTACTGACGCAAC
>JAJHUR010111828.1:7203-89378 GCA_027495735.1 Lutjanus campechanus | reverse complement strand
GATTTAAAAGATCTTTAACTATATATAATATTGCAATTTACAAACTAATGGTGCTATACATTATTCTAAAGTAACAATAATATAAATGTCACCCTGCACAATGGAAGCACTCATCATCAGAGGGCCTCGGATCTTTCCAGACTGTCCTCCTCTACTTTGTACTCTCATTTTCAGCATGCTGGACAGTCAGTGCTTTATTTTCAGCCCTGATAGTAAGTTTAAATCAGTGATTATTGTCATCAGGTTAAGAGAAAGCAGAAGGTGGAGGAGTGATTTGTAAGAGACACTCATCCGTCCCCCTCATGCTTCTCCTCTCCCCACACTTCCTCCAGCGACGGCCATCCCACTGTTTGCTTTATTAAGGCTCTAAATGCTCTGCAATCCCTTTTTAATTGACTTGGTCTCTCTGCGTGCTTTTTGGCATCAGCCTGTGTGAGTCATAAACAGTGCGTCTGCACAGCATCACTGTTTGCCAAGAGGCCAGTTTGTGACGTCGTAATCAAACAAAATGATGTCTGTTTATCTTTTTTTTTGTCCCCTGCTCACTCGCTGTGTGTCTCCTCTGTGTTGCAGAGTAAACGGGACCATCTGCTGATGAATGTGAAATGGTACTACCGCCAGTCAGAGGTGCCCGACTCTGTCTACCAGCACCTGGTGCAGGATCGCAACAATGAGAACGGTGAGACAGCCCTGTGTTCGCTGTGAAACACATCCGCACATTTTCACAGTACACACACACAAAGTAAATACACTTGCTCTGTAACACAACACTCAATTCCTCTCCTTCACAAATACACACACACCTGCCTCAACTCTCCAGACTGTTGGGGGAATATAAAGGCTAGCTGTGAATTGCATTTCAAACACAAACCAGAAGACAGCGTCCCAGGCTGCTGAGCCAATCCCGTTGCTCTGTGCTTGTTCCCCGGGTAACACTCCTTCAGGCCAGACAGCAGCACTGTCAAGTGTTAATAACCCGCAGTGTCATGTGGCCCTTGAGCGCACACACTCTGAACGCCATCAGCGTCAGTGAACTCATCACACTCTTAACACATACACATCCACAGGAACAGAAGCACCGTCACTGAATATCAAATCCTGATGACAGAAAGGTCACGGAGGAAAATCACATTTAAAATGACTCGTAATAGTGGGAATAATCAGTGGATGAAGTATTTGGATTTTATATAATAGCCCGTGGAGAGCCAACGACCACTATACTATACTGTCTGTTCATATTAAATTGACTTTGACTTTTAAAACATTCTTAATTAATAAAGCCATGACATAGTTGTACATGTAAATCTATAAACTTTGCGAGCATTCCCTCAGCAAGTTATTAATTGATTGGTTACTTAATTCGATCATAAATATTTCCACAAGTACCTTCATTAGATTTTCAGTACACGGAATACATGCATCTGAAAGTATGACAAGTCTCCAAGTTTTACACTAGTGAAAAACAGTTTGTTCATGGACAGACTTGTATTTAGGTTTTTTATATTTATATTTTCTTGGGTTTGTTGCTCTTAGGAATTCTCATATTCAAACTGTTCAGTTTTTTTGAGAAAAAGCAGCTGTGTATACCCAAAACACACACACTCACCCTTTGACGCATCCAGTGAGCAGTTCTCATTGGCTAACAAGCCTTTCTCAGTAAACAGAATTCCCCCAACAGCCAGTGTTAGCAATCATATGCTGGTTGGTCACAGGGACGTCTCAGGTAAAGTATCAAAATATATCACCACACACTGAGCTGACTTTACTTTGACTTTATTAAGACTGAACAGGTTCAGTCAGCAAAATTACACGAGCACTCACAGATGTGATGAATACACGTAGCTCTCATGATAATTATCAGTCTTCTCACTTCATCTTGTCTGTTTTTCAAAAAGTGAACATTGATCCGAAAAACTTTTTTGCTTTTCTCAGTTTGCCTCACAGAATACAACTCAGCATATAAACTGTGTAAAAACAGTCAGTTGTAAAAAATATCAGAATTTTAAACTATGATGAACTTCAATGGTATGATGACTTTGATGGTATGAACTTTATACCGCTTTCAATCCTAAGGCAAAAATTTAAAAAAAGTTCAAGGCACACAAATTATATTTTTCTCTTTTTCAGGGCTGGTACAGAAAAGTCACCAAACACAAACCAAATTTCAGGCAGGACAGTAAAGATTGAACTGAGGTCTTGAATGAGCACTTTTTCAAATAGCTTCGACACTTTCAATAATATAATGAACAGATATTGTATCATTTTAAACACATGGTATTGAAAAATAATCCTAAGTATTACTACTGTTGAGAACCCAACTACACAGGGTGTTCGCTGTTTTTCATCTCTACATTAATCCTAATAGCATGCGTCAGATGGAAGGCGGTAGTCTAGGGATTTGATTGAGGTTATCAACCAAAGATTTTGTATGCTTTTCCCTCCAGAAACAGCCTCAGTGCAGCACAGCGCTCTGCTATCTGCAGCTTGTCCTTGCAGCAGGACTCAGGATTATTAGAATTGATGTCAGAAGGCCGCAGCACATTGGCCACAGCACGCCACAAGTCGGGTCATTTGTCAACGACGACTGCCAGCTCTTCTTGGTGTTGCTGATGCGTCTTAACCCCCGGAAGGGTCATTTCACTTGAGGAACTGAACATTATGTCCTCTCCTCAGGGGACCGCACTTTATTGGCTTTATTGAATTATGTGGCATAATATTGACCTCTGCAGAGGTACTTGTTACTTTGGGTGTACGCAGAACTGCACTCATGATTTTATTAGTGAGTTCAAATACCCAAGCTACTTTATCTCTGTTCCCTCTGTGGCATAGATGAATGAGTGTGGTTGTCTTTAGCATTACATATCATGAAGATATTTATTCAATACAACTGTGTGTTTCTTCCTTCCTCCAGACTCTGGCCGGGAGCTGGTTATCACAGACCCGGTGGTCAGGAGTCGAGAACTCTTCATCTCTGACTATGTGGACACTTATCATGCTGCTGCTCTCAGGTAAATATAAATATAAACACACACATATCTACATGTGCTCAGACACACAAACACACACACACACACACACACAAAGACAGGAGGCTTTATAATCTTAACTGTGGCAGAAGGTAGAAGCTGCACTTAGAAGGAAGTGTCCATCAGGTTTCTCTTTCACTCAGTATCCAACCCATGTCCAGTAGCATCCTGACTGCTGTGATTGCAATGCCTGTTATATCACCCTGCTTTTATATGTGTTGTTTTGTTGCATTTGCTCATTGAATTCACAGCTGTGGCCTATTTTTTAACCTGGAAACAATCCCAGCTCTGTGGTCCTGAAAAGTCTTTTTTTTTTTTATTTATTCTTTATTTACTGAAGTTTTATTGTTGTTACCATATGCAAAATTCAGGCACTTTTTGTGGCACCTTGTGCTGTGATTCAGGATTTCTTTTGCATGAAAATAACCTTAACAGTCACAGATTTAGTACAGTTATACCAACAATCCAAGCCTCAAGCAAATACTGTTCCACTATATTCAAACAGACTAATGACTAACTCCATCTGTGTTTTAATGGATACACAATTATTGTAAAATACTCGCCTGCTGTGATCCAGACTCAGGAGCCAGAAGATCAACTCTTTACTACAATGTGCTGTATTTATCCTGATAGCAGTAGAAACATGGTCATAGTACTTAATTACTGTAGCCATATTACAGACACTTCCCATTTTATCTCTTAATGGAACAGTTCACCCCAAAATCAAAATACATATTTGTCTTACCTGTAGTACTATTTATTAATCTAGATTGAGTTGGTGTGAGTTGCAGCGTTTTGGAGATATCATCTGTACAGATGTCTGCTTTCTCTTCATTGGAACTAAATGGCATTCAGCTTGTGGTGCTCAAAGCACAAAAAAAGTATGTTTTCAGAAACCATGACCCAGTTACCAAGATAATCCACAGACCTTGTTGTGAGCAGTTTCATGAAGGAACTATTTTCTTCCTAGTAGAAAAAAGTAGTTCAGATAGATGCTGCTACAGAAAGAGAGTCATTCCAGCAGATTCTACCACAGAAAGGGTGAACTGTCTCTTTAAGTTAAGATAGGATTTTTCCCAATTCGGTACTACAGAAGTAATCTTAAACTTTAGGAATCCTATCTTACCTCAGGTTAGGAAATCCTAAAAATTCAATCCAACATCGCATATCACCTCTTCTGTCTGTTACCTAGCAACCACACCACTTTAAATCCTGCTGAACTAAATAACTGTGTACCCGTTGTTTGTTTTTTGTTTTTTCAAAACAATGGGCACTCAACTTCAAGACAGATGAGTTAGAGGTGTTAATAACATTTGTAGAAAATCCAAAGATGTTCTTTTTGGGAAATTTACAACAGTGCTAACTCAGGAGATAAAACAAAGAGGATAAGCCAAGACAGCAGACACAGTTTCCGCTCTATCAGCATCCTTTGTGTAAAAGCACCGAAAGAGCAGCCATAGAGATTAAACAAATTAACTAGGACTACCTGCTGTAAAACTAAAAGTTAGGTCAGCTTAACAACAGTTGTCCAGAAGTTAGCAGAGTTTGTTTAAAATTTTTGGAAGGTAGAATGTTTGTGTAATGCACTTTTTCTGTCTGAAGTGGGAATAGGAACATTGACTTAGGATCTCTTCATCTGTAATGTTTTTTTTTCCCTAAATCAGGTCCTAATCCTAATAACCATGGTTATTGAACAGTTAAGATAGGATCTACAAGTCAGGAAGTTTCTGTAAAACGTCCCCTTGCTATGTTTGTATCATCTGTCCATGAACCAGCCCCAAAATAAATCACAGCATTTTTTTCTGTTGCATTCATAAAATATTCCATTTTTAAAATAATATGCATTGCTGCTGTGAGCAGGTGCTGTAGAAATGGACCAGATGTGAAACAATGCAAAGCCATAAATGAGACACGTCTCATGCTGTCTTACATTAAAACACTGATTGAAATGGCTGTGCATCAGCTCCCCCGTACACACACACACCTGTCACAGCATGAAAGTTTAGCACTTTTTATGTTGATGTCCAGTTAGTGTTGATGGTGAATGCCATCAATTGAAGCAATAAATTCCTCAGTGTGTTATATTATTTTTCCTGCTCAGGAGCTGTGCCAGCAGTGCCTATGTACCAGGATGCATTGTATTGTACCTTAGCCTATAGCTATTACTTAGTTGGCCAAAACATAGCATTGCATGACACAAATACTCTACCCACTGGCTTGGAATTTAATACAGGAATTAATTACTTCAATTAAGTACATATACCATTAACACCAACTCAACGTCCACATGAAAAGTGCTGAATTTCCCCTTTAATGACAGGAGAAAGGAAAACAGGCTCAATCATTTTTCTTTTTCTCTGTGTTCCTGCCTGTGTCTCTTCATCCATTCCTGTCTGACCACCCCTCCCGCCTCTCCCACTTCCCCCTTTTTCTTTAACCAAAACCATCTGTGAGCAGCACAACGGCGGGCAGCCAAAGCCATGTCTCCCAGAAACCACTGATTTCAGGGCAAATTAGCTGCAACTTCTCCTACACAGAGCACCCTTTGATTTGACTTATTCTCCAGGCTTTAGATAAACGAGAGGGAATTCCAGTGGGATGCTGTAATGCCGCAGCTCTCCGAAGACAGCCCTCCTTAGCGCCCTTTAATCTTTTCAGGGGGAGGAAGATACTGTTTCTGTGTGAGGCAGCCCAGCTCCGTATGGCCTGTGATGTCTGTTATTGTGATAGAGCCAGACACCAGAGAGCTGGAAACAGGAAATGGTATCAAGATGTGGTCAGAGCCTCGGCTCGTTGGGGGGTAATCGTGTCGGGAGGGAGACACAGGTTGAATTCCTGTCCAGATCTTCGCAGCGTCTGTCTCTCGTGCCTCAGCTGCAGCAGACGAGGCTGGGCTGACATGTTCAGCTGGTGTTAACGGGTGCAGTAGCCACAGCCTGATGTCTGCACCACAAAGTCAGCAGGCAGTGACAGGCACGAGATACCTGCTGCTGTATTTGTCACCTCCAATAGAAGAACACCCCAAGAGCTTCTAATTAGGCCCACGTCTGCTCCTGCCAGGGTATCACTTTGTCATGTAGTTGTTGTTGTCTAATAACGCCTGTCTTCTCTCTCACAGGGGGAAATGCAACATTTCCCATTTCTCTGACATTTTTGCTGCCAGGGAGTTCAAAGCCCGCATCGACTCCTTTTTCTATATCCTCGGATACAACCCAGAGACCAGGTGAGGAGCTTTCTGCCCAGTCAGTTCCACTCATACAGTGCCCGTCTTTATCATCCCCTGGGCCAGAAATGCTGGATCGACTGTCCACAAAACTGATACAGTTGTAGTTAAAATGCTGCAACAAAAGGATTATTTTCTTAAAATGGTGAAAAATACCCATCACAGTTTTAAATTAATTATTTTTTAAATTGCTTGTTAATTCCATTAAAATATTCAGTTTACTGTCACATAAGACAAAGAAAAGCAGCAAGTCCTCACGATTGAGACGCTAGAACTAGGTAATGTTAAGCATTTTTACATTGCTTTAATATTGACTCAATGATTAATCGATTATCAAAAAAGAATAGTCCGACAGTTTTAATTTCCTGTCAGTTATTAATTGATGAATCAACTATATGTTTCAGCTTTAAATTCAAAGTTCACGAGTTTAATTTAATTGCACTAAGAATTATAGCCACTTTTTAGTTGTTAGTTAGGTATTTAGCCGTTTACTTTATTAGAATCCCCAACAAGCTCCAGCATAAGCATTGGCTAGTCTTCTTTGGATCCACCACGCATATCATACACACTTACACACAATAAACAAAACAGCTCATTTCACTGAATTAACAATCGAGCACAAGTACATACAGAAACAAATTGTCATCCTTTTCAACAGACATTTAGTCAAACACAAACTTATAAATCTGTCACATTTCCTAAAGAAATCATAGCAACAAAACTATGAATAATCAATCTAAATAAATAATAAATGTGTTTATCCATCCTGTGCTTTCAAACTTTAAATTCCCGGAAAAAATGGCATTAATATACATTTCCCATATTCTGCAAGGGGGTTTCTACTTTGACTCAGTTTTATTTTATTTATTTTTTCTATTTTCCTACTTTACACACACACACACACACACACACACGATTGAATAAAGGTAGATTTAATGATACTGTTCACAAATTTGATCCAGTCTTTAGTATTGTCTTGATCACTATGCAGTGGCAGTGAATTCCACCTGACCATGGCTCTATACATAACTGTTTTCTGCATCATACTTGTTTTTGCTTCAGGTAGAATGAACTTTCATTCTGTTGCATATTGTGTTTGACAGGTGTGTTGAGCAAACCAAGATAATAACCATTCATATCATTGGTGATTTTGTCAGTGGTACATCTCTGACAGTTAGCCAACTCAGACTGTCACACATTTCCATCACATTTGTTCTCTAAGAGTACTGCAAAGTACGTTTGTGTTTCAGCAGTATACTCTTATAATGTAGTTAAAACGATATGAGACAAAATGGCAGGGATGACATAAAGTAATATTTTTATATACCATATAATACATAATAATAATCCCTACCAGGAATAAATATTGTTTGATGACACCAGTATGCAAATTCAAAACTGTCATAAAGTTAGAATTATCAAGTGATATTTGCTTTCTTCTATATTACCCCACAGATGAAATTGTATACATTTTTAGAACAGGAGATGAACAAGTCATTTTTCTCAGTTTCATTACATGGGAGATTTCTTGGTGTTTTTTGGCTTTGGTTACACAGTGTTCTGTCTAATGATGCTTTCTGCTCATTACCCCTGTCAGTGTTATCAGCGCACAAAGAATGGTCCTAATGTGGTGTAATTATGGAGAATGGGCTCAGGGAAACCCCCAGGGCTTTATAATTGTCTAAGAGTTTGTTGATATTCGTCAAATTACATGTCAAATTTGAATTAACTGATCTTTTACATTAAAATTAAGATTAGATTTTTTTTAAAGTACATGAAGCTCACCAGTGGTCCTTTAACTCACTTGTTGGATTAGGATTAAAGGCCTTTTTCAAAGAACAATAACAATGTCATAACAAGAAAGGAAAACTGATGTGAATAATAAAACTAATGATGACTGAATTCCATTTAGGTCCCATGTAAAATTCCATTTCATCCCACAGTTGTGATGTTGGTTTTGATGTGCTTGAAAATTGGCTTTTGTTTAAAAATAGACGTAGAATAAATTGTCTTTGTTTTGCCTGCTCAGCTGGCTGCATTCTGAAATTGCATGACATTTATTCAGCTGATGCTTTTATGTAGGGCAGCTTAGAATAAGTACGATCAGCAGTGTGGACAGAACTGAAAAACTGCAAGAATAATGCAAGAACATAAACTTCATCAAATATGCTGAACTGCTTTTGTGCTACATTTAGAGACAATAAGAGGTAGAGAATGCTTTTTTAAAAAATGTTTTTTATGGGCCAGGGTACCGTCTGATCTATGATGGAATATTAGGGCCACATTAAGGAAAAATAATGCAATTTAATTTTGCATTTAAAAAAGAATAAAGTCCAGATTTTGAGAATAAATCAAAATGTGACATATAAAGTCAAACTTTAAGTATTAGTGCCAGGCATAAGAAAAAATAAATCAGAGGAGAAAGAGTATGTGTGTAAAAGTATGAAAATATCTCAATATTTTTTCTTTATTCTCAAAAAAGTTTTCATCCTTCGATTTATGTTTATCTCTTTTTCTTCTGGCACTAACATTGACAGTTGACTTTGTTCTGGACATTTAAATTTTATTTGCAACATTTCAACATTATAAAGAATTATTAAAAATATTTTAAAATATAAAATAAATCTTCCTCCCCTCATTTTTCCCTTATGCCTGACCCTAGTGTTCTTCTGTACGGAACAAAGAAGTTATCAGTTTTCAAATGTTAAATAGCCTTTGTAGTTAGTGTGATGAATTCTGAAGACTTGAGCCAACGCCATGGTCATACTGATACAGATTATATGTACACACCAGCAGATATTTTGTTTAAATTTTAAAGTGCAGTAGATAACATTTTTAGTGTGTTCTAGTTTGATGTGCTACAATAGGTGAATATCAAAGTATATATATCCTTATTCCGCTTTATTTGAATATTTAAGCATTTCAACTTCTCAGTAATATTTTATTTACTTTTTTCTGTCATTTGTTTTATATAATTGACCTTTCACTTATGACTCAAATATTCCTTGGAAAAAATGTACAGTTTGTCTCACATACTTCTGGGACATGTTTGGTTGTTGCGCATGATGAGCTGTTGAATTAATTTAGGTGCTTGAGCTAAACTGAGGGCTGCTTATGAAGGAAGCTCAACACAGCCAGGCTTTCTTTGCATGAGCTGGCTCAACAAAACCTAAAACACCAGTCAGAGATAGTGGGTGTGACGAAAGTGGTTATCAACTTGCTTGCTTTCTTCTTTTCTTCTTCAGACTCTGTGCGCGCTTGCATAACAAGGGACGTTTGTTGCGTCATTTGACTCTTCGTCTGTGGTGAAATCACGAGCCACCCTCCTCTGTCAAAATGATCAAGATGTTGAAAATATATTATGGCAAAAAGCAACACTGTTGCTGCAATTAAGGCAGGAGAAGAATAATGTTATCCGAAGATTACTGATCGACTGAATGTGATCTTAATGCTGCCATTTATTTCTAACATGACAAATGCACATTAAACAGTTAAACTTCATACACATGCTGTCAGTCTGACACTGTCCCGTGACGACAGGTGGATATCACTTAAATTTATAGACAAATCAAAGTAAAATAAATGTAACTGATTAAAGATTTTCCGGTAAAAATAGGATAGACTGATGAATTTTCTGATTAGTGTTCTGAGCTGCAATGCAAAACAGAGTTTAAATAGTAGTAGTAGTCAAGGTGGTATGTAATTGTTTCATCGTTATTTTAGTGTTTGGATGATATACTGTGTAAATTAAAAGTGTTAACATGATCTGAAGCAAATGGGGGTAAAATGACTCTGCATCACCAAACATAGGTTACCATGACAGCGCGATGCACACGGTTTGTGCTGCTGTTACATTACATTATGATACATTTCTACATTATACGACTTCATTCAGTGATATTACGAACGTACCGCTCTGCACATTTTCAATTTAAACGTCTTCTCTCGGTTTATAATCTATATAACTCATGAACCACTTCGTTAGGAAAATAATTAGTTAGGGAGCGGCGCTTTTTATCGACGATTTTATCTGAAACTCAGAACATAACCTGCTCCCGACCAGGTTATGAGTTCATCATAAGTTACCATGGTGATCTAGCCAAGTTAAGAGAGCGACACCTTCGTGACACTGAAAACCCTGGCTTTAGACTCAACATACCTCGCTAACACATTAATCTCGCTTTGCAGTACAGCCCTCTGGTGAACTCCCATTGTTATGATCCACTGGTGGTGTTTGGGGAGTCTCACGTGTTGCAGTGACAACTGTCCCTGTTACTGGCACGTAGGGTTTGCCAGTTGGAAACCCCCTCCTTCAGGGCCCTGTTCAGCCTCCCTCCCTCCTCCTCCTCCTCTGCTCCGCTCGTTTGGTATTCTGAGCGGGTGTCTGCAGCCTTGCAATTTCACTCTTGTTTATTATGGCGCAGACATACGAGGAGAGATGAATTCCGTATCCTGCATGCGTGTCTGTCTGCCTCCCTCTTTCCCCCGCTCTGTGCGTGTGTGTGTGTGTGTGTGTGTGTGTGAGGTCGCAGCACATGCTCAGTAGTGTCTGTCTGTAGCGGAGCGAGGCGACGCTGCTGTACGTGCAGGCTGAGGTCACAGCACAAGCTCAGTGAACACCTCTCCTCTCCGGCAGCGAATGCGTGCTTCTCCATTTTGAGCACCTAGAAATAGGTGGAGAGAGGGGAGTTAATACCAGCCAGCGTTTATACACAGTGTCAGCACCCAACCTTAGGGCTCGATGTCAGAAATGGACGATTTGTTCAGTCCCCGGAGGTAGGTGTGCGCTCCTCTTCTCCTGTTTTCTCGACTCGCTGCGCTGCTGTCGGCTCGTCTTATTCGCCTTGATTTAAAAGTGTGTGATGTTTGCAAGCTGTCCGCATCACTGTCAGTGTGTTAAACGGCTGTTGTTTGTAGCAGGGAGCACGAAAGCGACTGTGCACATTGTGTGAGCACAGGTTGTCACTGCGGAGCACATTCCGCTACGCGTTATTGTGCCACCGTAATGGGAATACCGTTGTCTCACACCTATATTAATACATGCGTAGTGTTTGCGATGCATTCACGTGTAATAGGCTGATAAATGTGCACCCAGCATGCCTTTATGACGCCGGTTATAAGCTCCTCTGGCTCCATTTTGCAGCTCCTGTTTACAATGTGGATGACATGGCGCACGGAGCGATGCTGGGTTGCACACAAAGCTCAGCCGGGCTCTAGCACCCTCCGCGACCAGCTGTGATGTGTCCACGCTGCTTAAATACCACCAAGTTGGGTTTGTTTTTGCTGTGCTGCTGCAATTATGTCAGTGTGCCACAGACTCGCGCTGCGATTGGCTGAAATTGATGGAGGGGGCGGGGTTATCCTTGATTGCACACAGAGAGTTGACCAGACTGTCACGTTGTTGTTTGGGTTTTAATAAGTAAGCCTGTAATCATTTGACAAGATTGTGTGCTAATGCTGAGTTAGATGTGAACTAGCTGGGCATGTTTTACATTGTTTGTTGGACCAGGCAACAGGATTTGTTCAGATTATTAGAGAAAAAAATCAACATTATTACAAGAAGTCAGTACTATAACTAGGCCCGACCCATACTGAATGTTTTAAGCCAATTACAGTACAGATATGAGGGAGTAAAAAGAAAACTCTGATCAATATACCAGCTGATATCTTTATATAGAAAATAATATATATAATATATACATAAACACATATTTTGCAGTGATCCCTCAAAAGTGGTTAACACTTGTGACAAAGATATGTAATGGAGGCTGGTTGTTTTACAGTTTAACAGTAAGCTTTATTGTCCAAAATGATATTAGGGCACTGAAACAGCAAACCTTCAACAGTATTTTTAATAATTATAAATAACTATAAATTAAAAAAAAAAAACTCAGAGCAATAATTATCTATATATTAAACCTAAATTAAGAACATTGATAAAATATACCTAAAATAATGCCTGTAAAGCCAACAAATAAAAACTATTATGCATTATTCTCTGTTAATGATGCATATCAGACAACATACTATATGCTGATGCCGATATAGACTTTTCTAGCTGTGATAGGCCAATATCAGGTCTGTAATATTGATCAACAGATATCAGTCAGGCTCTGTTTATATAATTTTGAGGTGATATATGATGTTTGCCTTTCTAATTTATATTAATCAAAATTTAAAGACTAGTTTCTGAGTATTTATTTTCCCTTTTGTCCACAGGAAATAAAAATAACTATAAACATGAGAATTTTGCTGGCCATATACTCACCAAAAATGTAAAGCCAACACTTATGTTTTTTCATGAGCTGAAGTAAAATATCTAAGACCTCTTCTACGCACACAAAAGTCTCATTTCTCCTAAATTGTGATTATACATCTCTTCCTCTGGACACATGTGCTATACAGAGGTATTAATTAAACAGCATGATTATTGCACAGATGTGTCTTGGACTGGTCACAATAAAGGTCTAAAATGTGCATATTTATCTTGAAAAAAGACATTTGTTAGGCACTTAACTATGGCTATTTTACATAGGGCTACAGATACCTTTTTTTTCCTCCTGTGGGACAAAGTCATGACTCGCCCTACTCTGTTGATTGTCCAGTACTTGATTCTTTTGTTGGTTGGGTTGGTTGGTTTAGGTGTGAGGAGTGATTGGTTAGGGTAACAGTATCAGGGTACGCCAATCAGAGGCAGGGATTTTAACAAATTTGTGAACAAAACTTGAGAGAAATAAACATTTTGTTGCACCAAAGAAGTCTTAGATCTTTTACTTCAACAATGGGAGAAAAAAAAGATGTTGCATTTATATTTTTGTTAAGCTTGTATTACAAACACAGCCCTCATTTTATCAAATTACCAGTTTGCTGTGTCTGTTCAAGTTATACCTGCAGTCTTTATGGAAACTCCTGAGAGCCTCCTGCTGCGTTACATCTGTATTCTACCTCCTCTCTCAGGACCTTTGCAGCATTCCAACTGAATGTCTGCTCTCAGGTATTTTGCCTGAGTAAAACATGGCTGTCTGCAAGACGCCGTTCTCATTCTGGCGCACACGTCCTCCTCATTTGTCATCCTTACAGCCTCCTGCCAAACGTACAGCAGACCTGGCTGACTGCACATCGTCAGGAACACGTTTGTAGAAGTTTCTCTCAGTGGCAGCGCAGACCAGATTCTTACTCCCTCAGTATATTCAACATTTTTCTTCGTTAGTAGACAACATGCAGCATTATAGATGTATATTATATATTGTGTAATGTACTGAGATATTCTGCTTGATTTTTTTGTTTCTGAGCTTCGTTCATCTCTTATAAATCTAGATAAATAGTTTGTTTTTAGCTAGCTCCACTTTAACAACTTTCAGTCAAATAATGGCACAAGAAACACTGCTTAAAGGAGACTTCAAGTGTTATGAAATTGTTATGAAACCTTTGAAATCTGCTCTGAAGTGCTGATGACGCAGGAAACCACCATATTTTCTCTTTATCAGCACTATTCATTGCTTTAGTTGGCCCAAGTCTGATTGTTTTATGTTTAGTTTGTGTTATCCACTGAGTATGTTTGTACCAAAAATGAGATGAAGTGTTTCGACATGTTCTGGAGCAGCAGACAGTCCTGGCAGGCCTTGGGGTCATTTACTGCAGCTGAAATTCAGTTTTTTGGCCTATGCTGGTGTTGTCTGTGCCAGTGCTTCTGTCAGCCATAGTTCACGACAGTATGGATTACTGTCTGAAAGGAGGAGGAGGAGGTCTGTGAAGAAGGGGGGAGTCACATATGTACCCGTCATAGGGTTTTTGTGGTTGGAGGGACTGTAAAGAGACCAGAGGGCTGTGGCCTCTCAGGTTTCCGCCAGGTCTCCGTGATGGAGTGCGAGCTTCTCTGGGTGCAAATCACGCTGACAGATTCTGGGCCGCCCCGTGCTCTAGCTGTATGAAAATCGGCGCTGTTACCTAGGCAACAGAGGGAATGGCTTTTCAAAAGGAACATCTTGTCATTTTCTTTAATCCACTGCAGCTGGAGATTCGGAACACTATTATTAAATTGCAGTTGCTATGGCTACCAACATTTGTACCAGCAGCCGTTTCAGAGAGGCTCTCGCCCTGCATATCCAGAGCCAGCTCCCCCTCCTCCGCCTCCTCCTCCTTTTAGGGGATTCTGTTTTATTGCTGCATCCACAATATCAGGCCTGCAAATGTGCTCTGCTCAGCTCGCTGTACAGGAGCAGTAGAGCAGGAATATTCTCCTGAAATCTTTATTTGCTTTTCAGAACAAAACAGTGTGTGCTTTTCCTCACATGTGACTCAAAAGTACAGCCCATGTCCCCTCGCATTGTATTTGATCTTGTCCACGTCATGAACTGTTAGTTTTCTGACATTTTCTTTGAAGCTTCAGTCAGTCATGATACCGAGTAGTGACTTAGTTTTTGTTTTTTTGTTTGTTTTTTCAGCTCATTCAACAGGCACGATAGGGACAGATTTGTTTCATCTAGCTTTGAAACGTTGCCAAGTAAATATTTTGTTTCAATCTGCCTTCTTTGTCTCTTCTCAGGCGACTAAACAGCACACAAGGGGAAATCCGAGTGGGACCCAGTCACCAAGTAAGTCATTGTACAGCACGCCATCACCCAGCAGTTGACTTGAGAGATTTCTCTAGTTTTGGTGAAAGTTGGAAACAGCATGCAACCTCTTTGTTACATTATTTAATAATCACACAATTAGCTAACAACTATTCTCTTAGCTCATCCATGCCTTTTAGTCTGTTTCATGACATCTGTTGTCATTTATGATAATCAAATCCAAACAAGATGTGTAGTAGCACAATAAAGTGTTGCCATTTTGTTTCACGACAATTTCTCCCACAAAATAGTTGTTGCTCATTAGGGGTTGACCAGTGTTTTTTTGAGGGATGATGCTGATTATTAGTAATCCAGGAAACTGATACCTGATATTTTGAACCAATATACATTTGCACTAACAATGAAAATCGTGGTGTCAAAATTTAGAATAACTCCAACACAGAACTTAGTTAAGATGTTTTTAAGCAATAAGCATTTATTTGAATAAAATAAAAATGAGGCTCACTGAAAATTAAATTAATAAATAAACAAAATATCTGCATTAGAGCCAAAGTAGTGCATTTTTGAATCAATACATCAATCATTCAATAAATAAATAAATAAAAATACACAGATTCCAGTAACTGTAAAAATGCTGAATATCTGATTGGATCCCCTTGTTGATCATTTGTTGACCCCTACTGCCATTTATAACAAACTAGTTTGGTCTTTGCTGCAATGCTGTTCTCACAATGTGGATTATTATTTAGAATGCAGAATGTCTAAAATGTTCTTTCTAAATCTAAAAGAAAAAAAAAAACATCAGCAAAGGTAGTGATCCCACTGTGGCATATGACACATGCTATCGTGAACTGTTGTGGAATCAAGATCCTTCAATTTACATAAAATCTTGTATTCATTTTGCATGATAATTTACAGTACAGCCATCTCTCAATGCAGCTAGGAGGAGCTCAGCTTGGTGTGCTCAAAGTGCCTCTTTCCAGAAATCATGACCCAGTTACTCAAGATTATCCACAGACCTTTTTGTGAGCAATTTCATGTAGGAATGATATTCTTTCTACTGTTCACCAGCCGTACCACTGCACAGACGAAAGTGTGCATCTACTCATGAGGCTTGTGCTTGTGATAGAGTGGGATGTAAACTTTATTGGCGTCCTCCTTGGCTGAGCTGTAACCCCTTGTCCATGAGTAGATAAACCCCTCTTTCTGCACAGTGATCCTGTTGGCAATAGAAAAAAAATGTTCCTACATGAAACTGCTTATAACAAGGTCTGTGAATTATCTTTAGTCATGACTTCTGGGAAGATCCATTTCTGTTTTTGTTTTTTAATGTATTTTTTTTTTAGCACCACAAGCTGAGTACCATCTAGGTCTATTGTATCAGAGAGAAGGCATTTCTATGACCAATATTTCCCAAACTCTGCAACTCACACTAAAACAATCTAGATGGATAAATAGCACTACAGGAAATGATGTTTTTTATTTTGGGGTGAACTAGTCCTTTAAATACCTCAATAAGTCATTTATATTGCCTCCAAATTTAGGGAGGATCTTTAAAACAAACATAAACAAAGAAACACTGAATGTCTTCAGGCAGTCTTGTTCATCTGCGAGGACAGAAAGTAATCTGACTGCTACAGCTCTGTGTTGTGTCAAGATATTGAATCACTGCGACTGTAACTTGTCCCCATTCCCCGCCTGCCAGTGAAAAGTTGATGACAGGGGGCTGAAAGCTGATATTTTCTTCAAGCTTGCATGCTATTTGTAGTGTGACACCATCTGTCCCTCTCCTTCTCCTTCTCCCTGGACCTAATTAGGCCAAGCTCCCTGAGCTGCAGCCTTTCCCCTCTCCTGGTGGCCAGGCCGTGACCGAGAATGAGGAGCTGGTCTGGATGCCGGGGGTCAATGACTGTGATCTTCTCATGTACCTCAGAGCCGCAAGGTGAGCCCAGAGAAACGCAGGAGTTTAAACCAGGCAGGGGCTCCTAAGTCAACCCCACCAGTAGTTCAAGGGAAAACCATCACCAATGAGGTTAAAGATCCTATAAAATAAAACCTCACACTGTCCCTTGCCCTCACTGTATTGATCTGAGTGCAGTCACATGAATTTGACAGGACAGCGATGGCTTCCACTCTCTACCACTAACCTGTTTCTGTACCCAGTATCAGTCAAACCAAATTTCTATAAATGTTCGTAGTCTCAAGTGTGGTATTTTAATGCTAGTTATTAATCTTACACTTCATCAGGTGTTGTATCATGGGATAAAATCCTTCATCAGTGTTCGTTGAGATGTTGCTGCATTGAAAGCGATATGTGTTAACAGGTTTCCACGTTATGTTGTCATCAGGGGCTACGGTGCCATTAATCACCATCTGTCACTATGACAGACAGTGTTTCATCAAAGTCTATATTTATCCATCTTATTTGTTTTCATGTTCACCAGTTTTACATATAGATAAATCATTTAATCTGTAAACCAAATCACTGTGACGTTGCAGTAACAGTCACTTTACAGCTGCAACTGTAATGTTCAAAGATATATAGATAAACATAGTGGTCCTAGCTTATGTTTCCACTTTGCTTATTTTATGTACTGTGTTACTTTAATAGTCTTCTTAATAAACCAAATCTGTATCTAAACATTGATGTGTCACTGCCAGTCAGACTTTTAGTCCAACCGTCATGGTGAATCATGTGTCCAACCTAACATTAGTGAAAACTGAATTTGAGATGTATAAACTTTGAAAGAACTTAATAAAAACATTTAACATGTTGCTGCCATTAAATTGTTAAACCCTTTTACTAACAAGGGTTTTCTAACCAGAAGTTATTGTAAAGAAACATTGTGATTAGTTCTACAAAACATCTGACAACAGACTGCGAAAAATTCTCATCACAATGTCCCTGAGCCCACGGTGACGTCAAAAACCTCAAATTGTTATTAAATGATATTAAAATAAATTTTACTTATAAAAGCAGCAAGTCTAGACAGCAACACATGTTGCCTTTTAAATGAAAAAAATACTTCAACAATTAATCTATTATCAGCATGTTTGCCAACTAATTTTCTGTTGAGTTGCTGATCAGTTAATAGACTGAGGTAAAGCCCACCTCCATTTATTACCCAGCAAACTAGTTTATGTCTACAAAGGCAACATTTCTTGGCTTGCTTTCCCAAAATCTATGCCATTGGTGGCAATCTGTTAAATTTTATGTTGATTTTATGAAGTTATGTCAGTAAACTTGTTGCAGCACAAGCAAAGTTTTTTTTTCTGTGTACATAAAAGAAGCCATTTATAATGTTTTTCCAACACTTAAAACTAGGATTTTAACTGTATATGATTCTCATGGCAGGATAATCATAACAGAAAATGTCACCATTTCACAGTATCACAGTATAGGGTGTTTCACAATTATTATCATTGTTATTATCAGTTATAGTAATCCTTTAAAGAATAAAAACAGATTGTTCTGTTGGTTGAACCATTTTTTCTATATTATGCCCTATGTTTCTAATAACACTAATACAGAAGGATTCAATCCTGTATATAAGCACATGTTCATGGAATGATGACCATCAATTTTTATACCATGGTATACTGTGATATGGTATACTGCTACAAGTCAGTTAAGTGATTTCTTTGTGTTGTCTCCACAGGAGCATGGCTGCCTTTGCAGGGATGTGTGACGGAGGCTCAACAGAAGACGGGTGTCTAGCAGCCTCTCGAGATGACACTACATTAAACGCACTTAACACTGTAAGTAGCCATGCAACAAGTCTAATGCTACAAATCAAGTGTACATGGTAGAAAAAACACTGATCCATGTGAGTTTCTTTTTGTTTTGATTGTAGTGTTATTTTAGCTGTGATGCTGCTCCACAGTGATGGGCAATGATAAAGCCCCTGGGCCAGTAGAGTAGCCCCCTGTAGTAAACCCAGCCTCCGAGGCTTACAATACATTAGGCATAATGAGAGATTTGTCCGTCACATTGATAATGAATACCGCGGAATCAAGCACAAGAAAGAGATTAGAATCATCATAAACAGGGCATTTATATTCTGACTCTATAAACTGGAAAATTAACATAGCGGGCAGGTCATTGTCTCTCGACCTTCCTCTCGATTTGCAATTCCAATGAGTAATGCTTGTTTATTCTCAGAGGAAGAGCTCCAGCGCTGCCTGTTTCACCCATTTGAATGTGACACAGGGCTTAAAGCTGCGCACTGATTGCCTTTGTCATCGCGCTGTTTATTTCCAGGCTCTGTTATAAAAAGGTTCAGTCACACCTGGATGTAAATGATGTAATCATCTCAGTAAAAAGTCTGTGAGTCGCTGTGAAGACAGTTGGCCCCTTTGTAAATGTTTTTAATAAATCCATGTAGTGTTTTATATCAGAATTATGAGCTGATGTTTTTTGTGTTTTTCCCCCAGCTTCACGAGAGCAGCTATGATGCAGGAAAAGCTCTCCAGCGTCTGGTGAAGAAGCCTGTACCCAAACTGATCGAGAAGTGCTGGTCTGAGGATGAAGTGGTAAGAGAACATGCTTTTATGTTTGAAATGCATCAACATCAGAGTTTCTGCAGGCCCTTAAAAAGTTGAAAATCCAATAATCTGAATTTTTGCCCTTTACCCTTTAGACCCCAGTAGAAGTCTATGATGTTGTTGCAGGTCACTGAGAATCCTCACTGAAATTAGCATTTTCCTACCCAAACAAACAGGTCTGTCTTGAAATCAGAAAGAAATCAACAGCCACACTTGAAAAAACACAATTTTCTCTTTAATATGTGGCATGTGTAGCTTTTTAGACCACCAGATAAAATAACAAGTAGCACAAATCCTGCTGAAAATAGCTATGATGATCTCAGTCTGGCTAAAAAAAAGAGAAAGTAACTTCAGGTCAATTTTATAATGAATATGTGGTCCACAACATCTCTCTCTGTTTGCTTCCAAAGTCAACATTCAGTCTGACAGCAAAAGCTCCTTCAGTAAATAACGCTAGGCTTTCACAAAAAAAAAAATGTCTAGAACTTTTCCCCTCAAAACTATGTTATGCAAACAAATAACTGTAATGTGGCAGTGGGCAGTGTTTTTGGCAACTTGTATGAGAAAAATTACCCAATTTGTAAGTGAGAAAAGTCACCACAACCAGGTCAGTTGTTCCTACTGACTCGTAGTAACACTTCCCCAGCGTCCTTCTGCAGCGGTGAGAGCAAGGTATGTCTGTGGAAAAAGTAGCTGAACAAAATTACAGATCTCAACGTTGCAATGTATATTCCCGGTTCTAGTTATTGATAAGAACCTAAAATACCTACAACACAAAGCTCTGGGCTTTTTTTCTGTGTTTTAATACACTAGGAATGATTCTAATATAATATATAAGCATCCAGGACGTGATAGTGAAATATAGAATGGGTGCTCCGGGATGCTATGGGGTCTAGAGGGTTAAAATGTCTTTAATACGACTTTGACAGGTCTTTATAAATTTGCATTAACTTCAGTCTGGCTTTTAAATGTGTTTTTGGGACATTTTGTATTGATCACACTGTAACAACTACAAAACAAAACCAACATTGACCCATAACAACAAATACAAACTGTGCTTGTGCTTTTTTGCCAGTATGGACATGAAATTGATCTAAAATTGCACTCATAATGGTCTTAAAAGGTATTTAAAAAGTGTTAAATTTAACTTGTTGAATACTGCAGAAACCCTGAACATGCTTGAAAATTAATAGGGATGAAAAGGATTTAAGTCCTAAGTTGTTATTTCAGGGTCTTATATAGTTTTCCTGGTATTTCTTGTATGCTCAGCTGCTGTCTGTCAGAGCTTGGTTTGTGTCTTTAGAGGGAGCTGTTGAGAGCGAGTTAAAAACAAGACTCTTCTTGGCCCGGTCTCACAAGACATCAGTAAAAACACTCGTCAGTTTCCAGCTCCTCCAAGGCCCGAGAGCAGCTGCATCCTGTTTATCACCCGCAGAATAAATCTTTAGCATGGAAGTCTGGAGAGGGAAAAGACTGAGGGCTCAGTGATGTTAGCCTCCATTTGAATTTAGATGTGAATTTCAGCACAGCTGTTGAAGGGCTGGAATCAGAAAATGGCAGCCCTTCTTCCTGATCAAACACCACATCATGAAGGGGGTAGGAGGAGAATGAAAGCGCTGGATAACACCGTGTCAAAACAGGCTGAGAGCTGCGGCTTTGGCCTTGATGCTTTATGACACACTGCACTACATGTTTGTATACCCACTCTCCTCTAAAGATAACACTACTGACTGATCTGTCTGTAGATCTAAGAAAAACAAAAGGCTCCACCACTCAAATTCTTCTGTTAGTTTTTCCTCCTCCTGGGTGAATCATCCGTTTTCCACTTTGATATTGTTTGGTAATGCTGCAGCTTGGCAGCCTTTTGTTGAGCTTTGAATCCAGCGGCTCGGATCCGGTGGAAGTGAATGGGGTTGATTTGTCTTGTAATTGAACATGATGGGCACATTTGAATAAAGCCAGAGCCCACGGCAGGACCACAGCGAATCACAACAAATTAAGTCAGCCATCCTTTTGTGGACTGGTTATGAGTTCGCCTTTATTTATGCATGCTTTGCCGGCGCCAAGCTAAACTGCTGTGTGAGGATGATCAGAACAGGGGACAGGCTTGTAGATGGGTGGCTTTATTGCCACAATCCACCGCAGCAGGTCTGCCACAGACCACTTGTCAAAAGAAGCACAGTAGGAGCTCGACAGTAGGAGCTGTAAATACCATGATTCAGACAATAAAGGGATGACTTATGGACTTTTTTGGATCAGAGAAAATGTTGCATTACAGTGTTATTAGCTATAATGATGCAGCCTAATTTGCTCTAATGTATATAGCATATGATAGCACAAGATAGCCATACTGATATATAGAAGTTTTTTTTTTTTAACTCAGTAATGATATACTGTATATTGGCCGATTGTAATTTCTTTTAACATAAGCACATAAGCAGTGTTGGGGTGTAGTTAACTTCATGTTGTCAGATTTAACTACATTCCAATCTCAATAGCTTTTTCAGTAGTTGACTACTTTTGTCATGTAGTTTAGGTAGTTAATTATGAACTACATATTCATAGTATTCTGTAATTCAAGTGGTTTGAGAGAAAACTAGACTTTTGCTCCTCCTTTTGGCTCAGTTTTCAAGCCTTAGAAAAACTGAATTACCTTGTCATAGGACTCTTTGACTAGTCACAGGTTGGTAAGATAGTTGAATGAGACTGAACAATCAACTGTCTTTCTTCAGAATCGGTTACTGCACCTTTTACCATACTTTGATCATGTGATTATGATAAAAGTACACTGAATGACTATAACATTCTATTACTGACCAGCCCTCAACCCTCTGTCCATTTAATTTATTCTGTAACCTCGGTCAAGCAGCTCCATCTGCACTTTAACAGAGGAGTTTCATCATGTTCAGACAGCATTATGTAAGTAAAGTGGAGGAGCTGTCAGAGAGTCTAGTCCGGTGTGTTTTGTGTCTGTGGGTGGAGGCAGTCAGTGGGCCATTTGTGTTCCACCTGCCCCACAGTGTCCGAAGCCTGCAGGGGCAGCATCTTGACTCTGGCCTGGCCAAGGACACATCTCCCAGCGATCTGATCACCAGTTGTGCCTTTTCAGCCCTGCAGCCTTGAGGGACAGGTGTAAATGTAGCTCCAACCTTGACGCACTCGGAGAAATCAGCCCTGCTGCTCTTTATTTATTTATCACCCCCATGCTCTGCCTCGCCTCCTCCTTCTCCTCCTCTCCCTCTTCATCTCATCCCCCCTCCAGGACTGGCTTCATTATTCCTGCCTGCTCTTTTTTCACCCCACCCCTGCATTCTTTCAGAGATGTGAATAAAAGTGACAGCGGGGGCCGCTGGAATGACAGAATCAGCCTGTCTGCAGGGTCACTTGTCACCCTCCCCTCCCCCCTTTGACTTCTCTTGCCCCCCTCCTCTCCACTTGCAGCTGCTGCCACATAGCCCGTGATCCTGGACCTTGTCTCAACTCTCTTTACCTCTAGAAAAATATTTATAATTTCTCCCCACATACATCACACAGAGAGATGAGGCCGCTGCCACGATCATTTGTAAATTGTTTCATTGCTGCTGGGAGGAAGTGACAACGTTGCAAAGTGGAGTGTTTGTTCATTTCTTATTCTCTTCTCTCTGACACAGAAAATCATTTCACTTCAGTAAGATTTGTTACAGTCAGCTGCTGCACAGTCGGTGTCATAGTGAAACTATTAGTGCAACTTTCAGAAAATGGAAATCCATCACCTTGATGTGAACACCATTCAAAGCTGATAAGGACAGATTACACCAAAGAAAAATCTCAAATGTTATGAAATAACATAAAACTCCACATATATTCCCCAGAAACATCGACTACGCAGTCTAACCTGCTTGTAGCTGTTGTGTACTCAGTGGCCTGTTGAATGTAAAGGGTAGAGGAGAGGTTGATGTAACCACCATGAAAGGAGAAAATGTAATTACTAATACAATTACTGTCATTATGGGTGTTTGAAACGTTTCAGACAGTCAGAACAGTCTTCTGCTTTTTTTTAAAGTGTAACTGAAGCTGTCTCACTACACCTCCGCTTTATGTGTTTTATCAGAAGCCAGATCAATCCTCACTGCCCACACACTCTCTTTCCATCCTTTTTATTGTGCGATAGTCTCAACAGCAAAAAATAAACTTTTTAAACTGGGAACAAAAAGCACTTCAAGTGAAAAGCACACAGGTTGTTTCCTTTTGCAGCCATTAAACGTTCCTCCACTAATGCCTTACTGTGAATCAAGTGTTACAACACTGAGTAGTTCTCATATCTTAATAACCGCTTGTTATAAAGTGTGAAACCACAATTAGCAGACACGATGTGATTCTTAACATTTGCTTTTTAGATCAGAAAAACTCCTGTTACTAAATGAACAGATTTTTTGTGGCTGTAACTGGCCACTGCTGACACATTTGTAGGCAAGTATGAATACATGTTTTTCATTAAAATGCAACATGAACTAAAGTCAAATTTATGTGTATATAGCCCAATATCACAAATCACAATTTACTCAGGGAGCTTGACAATCTGTACAGTGCATACTACCCTCTGTCCTTTAGACCCTTGATTCATGTAAAGAAAAAGTTTTTGGGGGGAGGACGAATATTAGGACTCAAAGATTCAATATTAAAAGATATATAAAGTTTGTTGAATCCTTAAAATGGTAAATTAGTTAATATTATTATTAAGTAAATAAGCTGTCTTAATAAGCTTATTAAAGCTTATTTATTAAGTATTATAGTATAGAGTTGTGATAATTGTTCAATAATTGTATACAGATGTTATGAGTCTCATTTTGAACTGAATTTTACGCCATTTAGATTATCTTTATTGAAAGTATTGATAGAAAGTTTTAAAAAGTCACATAGCATCTCTTCTAACTCCTAAACCTTCCCCTCCCATCTAAGTAATATGTAAAATAATAATTATGAAAATAAAAATGAATGTATTGATTTCAGTAAATTGAAGGATTTAGTGGCATCTAGTGGTGAGCTTGCAGGTTGCAAACACCTCATCTTATTCTCCCCTTCTAAGCATGTAGAATAACCCATAGTGGCCACTAAACATGAAATACGAAATGCTGTATTTAGAGCCAGTTTTTGGTTTGTCTGCTCTGGGCTACTGTAGAAACATGGCAGTGCAACATGGCAGCCTCCATGGCAAAGGGCATGCACCCTCTGTAGGCTCATTCTCAGGTGACAAAAACACAAGAATTATTATTCTCATGTGATTATACGCTAATGAAGACGTATTGATGAATATTATATTCCATATCTGCCAGTACATACCTTGGCTAGCTTGGCCCGGTCTCTCAGGTAAAAGAGATTTTCGATCTAAATGGGACCCAGCCTCAGATGCAGGGCTGTTAAATTCTGTGGCACCTGTAGTGATCTTACACCATAATTTACCTCTATTGATCTATCGAAGACTATCAAATCAATTGATTTTGTTCAAAAAGTTATTCATTCATAGGTGTCTCAATAAAATCCAAAGTAAACTTAGCGTTGGATCATTACATTGATCCCTTTGCACCTGCCCTACCTGCAGACATGCTGAAGGTCATAAAAGGACTTCTGCCTTCACAAACTTGATAAAATGAAATCGTCTCCTCTCACGAACCTGCTGTCACGCCTGATTGTAAATAAGTGGTGCTAATAATGCATCGGCCAACAGGAGGTGCCATAAACAATCAGAAGCAGCAGCAGCGGTGGTCGTGCTGCGTGTCGCCATGTCAGAGACAGAGAGGCTGATCTATGACTGCTGTGGGGCGGCAGGTCTATCCCTCAGCCAGCTGCACTGTGCCGCGGCTTATCTCCGGCTGTGTCTTCAACTGATGGATGACTGGAGCAGGCCGCCTGACAGCACTGAGGTGCGAGAAGGGGGAGGGAGAGAGGAAGACAAGGGAGGAAAGGAGAGAGTGGCGGCCCCCCAGTGGTTGAACACAAGCCTGCAGACCTGAGACGCGCCGCCCGGCCAAAAACACCACAGGCGGATAAAAACACAACATGCCGGCCTGCATCCCCTGCTGCACACTGTAGATTATTTTAAAGTCAGACGAGCAGCTTTACTTCGTCTGCAGAGGGAGCTCTGTTTGCTACACTGAAAGATTTAGTGTCAACAGTGTGTTTTATCACCGCCGTGGTTCAGTGCCAGCAATGCTTTTTAGGGTTGTTTAGTAACTAAATAGCAGGCAGGATGGGTGTGTGCTGGAATTTCCTGTCACCTTTTGTGTCTGTACAAGCCAAAGGAAGCAGAGGATGTTACTGTGCCTGCTAAAAGTTGGCAGAATATCTCCAGGTTTATGATTGGGTAAATATAGAAGACTTTTAGTCTGTCACAGGCAGATCTTTTATTTTGTATTTATTTGCAGGATTTCTTGACCGGGACCGTGTATATTTAACCAACTTCAGTACTTAAAATCTGATGTGTTGTACAGAGAGGGAGCTAAAGCTTATTTTCATCCCCGGTACCTGGGCAGGTGAAACAAAATACTAACAGAACATCCATTTCATACAACAGACATTATAAAATACTGTTCACTATGTACATAGTCATAGGATGCATATCATATTTACAGAACAAGTGTTTGATTAGTTAATTACTGGTCATAAAATTAAAATTAATTATTACATTACGAGATGGATACGGGATAGAAGAGAGTTAAGTTTCTCTTCTCTTAAGTTTCTCTTTTTTTGTGACTTAAATGGAAAAAGCTGACTGGGCAAATTTAGCAGATCTTGAAGGAATCACACATCTCTTAAGCCATTGAAAAGTATTTTTGGGGTTTAAAGGAGAGTCTCTAATCAAAGGGTGTATCTCCATTAACGTCTACCTAATTTTTGGCATGTCTCTAAGCATAGATTTTAATCTTTCTGCGCGGTGTCAGTGTAAAGAGGATGTGGGTTGTCAAGTGTCTGTCAATGTGGTCTCCCCCTCTTCTTCAAGCATGTTGTGATTTCCTCTCAGCACAGCGTGGCCAATCTCATTACCAGCAGATATTTCATAGCAGACAGCAGTGTTTCCACCCTTTGGTTTTGGCTGGCGGACCGACTGTCCTCTGCCCTCTGGGTTTATCCACAGCAGGCTCTGAAAGGTCAGCTTTTAACAACGAGTCAAGTATAATGACTCCATATTGAGTGAAAGTGGCTTTGTTTGCTGTTGGACAGCCTTGCGTCAGTGTTTTCATGGGATGACATTTAGCAGGAATTATGTTCCATGTGTGAGCCTGTTTGCGCTCTGTTTGTCATCATGATACCATCTTTGAGCATATGTCGGCATTATCTTAACCAGTCTTACAACTCCCAACAATCAGCTCTCATGCAGGAAGTACGCACGCACAACAATGGACTATTGAATCATTTTTTCTCATTCTCCTCCTCCTTTTATATGTCTCCTCTCCAGCCTCACAATAGTGCTCTGTTAACCTCCGAGGGGGAAACTCGGGGCGGGTGAACAGCGCCAGCTCTCTGGAACACACTTAGAGAGAGAAGCCTGTTGTTTCTGCACAGCGGATGGCCATTTGGTAGCGCTTCCACCCAGCTCAGCCACCCCTCCTCCTCTTCCTCCTCCTCTTGCTCTCTCGCTCGCTCGCTCACTCTGGCTCCTCTCAGCCCCTCCTCCGCTGCTGTGTTGCCTAGCAACGGAGGGCTGGAGCAATCGGAGCAGGGGCAGAGCGATTCAGGGAGCAGATTGGCGGATGATTTATTAGCTGGGCTGGAGAGCAGTGAGCCCAGGCAGCTGAAATGGAGCCTTAAACTGGAGCCGACGTGCAGGGAGGGAGGGAGGAGGGAGCCAGCGAGAGAAAGAAAACGGAAGGGAGGAGGGAGAGGAGAGAGGGAGCGTGCACACAGTTCCTCTATGGAGACGGACGGACAGACTGTGTAAATAGTACAGTTGGGGAACATAATTAAGGTGACATAATTAGGACAGACGCACAGGCTGCACAGACAGGTCTGATTGTCGACTAGCCATACCGTCACTGCAAGGCAGAAAATCTCAATACAAACTCCTCTCGTGTTCCCTCCCTTGGTGGTGGAACGGGTAAACAAACTCGATTCAGTCAGCAAAATCTCCTCCATCTTCAAAAATCAGTTTAAGACCACTCTTCCTAGACAGCTTGCTCTATAATATGCTCTTTCTCTTGATCTTTTTCCATCTCTGTAAAAATTCTAATTTGCTTTGCACTTATACGTCACTTCATGCACCTGCAGCCATGTGTCGTGTCAGGTGGGACATAGAACTTATTGAGTGCTTCGTATTTATGCATCACTTTGGACAAATGCTTTTGGCAAATGAATAAATGTAATTGATTAGAAGCTCAGGTAAAGATGCAGCACTCGCTTAAAAGAGACATTAAACATATAAAACAATTTATGTATCATTATATGGCTATAACAAAATTATGTTTAGTTACTCTCTGAGACCAGCAGCAGTAGAAAACAAGATGAAATGTTTTTAAAGCAAGAATTGGAGGATAAAACAAGAAAAAATTATTGAAAAAAAACAAGATAAAGGGATAAAATGAGCATAAATGGATAAAAACAAGAATAAACAGATGAAATGAGAATAATAAATGGCATAGATATTTAAATATTATAAATATTATGAGGTAGCGTCATCTATCTAGTGCATCAATATAATAAATAAAGTTAAAGACAATAGTAAGATATGTTGTGATAGGTTAGTCTTTGTTATAGTTGTATATGTATATCATTGATATAACTCTCTAATCTTCAGGAGCAATTCTGCCTCAAGACTATAATCAAATATTTGTGCATCCTAGAGAATGAAATTTTGCACCATTTCTTCCTTGAAGCTGGTATTTCTGAAAAATATTTATCCAGTTTTGTCATCACCTGCCAAACAAGCCCTGGACTTTTGATACTCTGCACCTCTGCAGTGGTTATATGTGGAGCTCTGCGGAAGTTTGACTGACAGTCCAAATGGTAATCTGCTCTTAACCCCTCGAGTGGTTGGAGATGGGTGTTGGATATGGGGGAGTGCTTGTGTTGTAGACGGCTCCATCTACTGGCTAATCAACCGCTACACCTTCAGTCTGATTAATGCAAATTAACTGCTGTCTCATGTCACTGATAGGACAGGCTGTCAGCTCTGTTACATCCAGCTTTTGATCTTATGTTGATTATTTAGTCTAGTTTGACTTAGACTTATACTTTTATATTTTGCTCCTCACAATTACACACTTAAACTTGAAACTATTGAGTTTGTTTGCATAATAGAGTTAAATACAGTCATTCACTCCTTTTGTTGAGATTGGTCTGTCTTTCTCGCCTGTAATTTTTCCTCAGTTGTGTTTTGTAGCTGGCTGTGTAGCTTCTGTAAATTTGGCCTTTGTTCCCCACCAAAGCTGGGTATGTAAACAATCTGTGGTTACATAACGTACTGTACATGGCATGGAAAATGAACTCCCGACACTCAGGCGAGACTCCATCTCTGGTTTTCCTTCTCACTTGTCTCCTTCCACCATGTCCAAGACCTTTCTCCACACAAATTGTATCAGCCTGCCTCCCCTCTCTTCAGGCTGGGAGCTAGTTGAGTTTGTGCCTCAGCTCTGAACACATTTAAAGGACTGCTATAGTTTCTGTTTGAATGACAGCTTCGTTGTAGTTTTAATAACAATCAGTGGTTGCTTTTTCCTGTGTGGGGGTAGAGATATGAAGCCTGCTCGTGCACTGTTAGAGGTTGAAATGAACGACACCAACATGAAGCTCAGGACTCCACTCCGGGTTTTCCAGCCTGCTGCGAACCAGAGGCTCTCTTGCAGAAAGATCACATGTAAAGCCTTCCCCTTTGTAGTGGAAGAGCAGAGAGTGACAAGCTATTTCTTGCTTGTAAAAAAAAAGAGGAAAAAAAAGCAGTGTACCGTCGGAGACATTGTGGATTTGCCCCCTTAATTTTTCCTTTACCTGTGGCTGGACGTAGGGATCTGTGCTGTGCTCCCTGAGGACTTTTCCCTGCTTTTTGCTGGAGTTACTTGGTGGAAACGGTTGGCTGAGATCACTGAGGAACGGGGCTCGCCTCTGGAACAAGAAAGTAAATCTGTTGGTTGTCTGCTTCGCTGGTTATGAATGTTTTCAGCCTCCGCTTTTTTATGGCTCGCAGTCTGTGGCTCTTAAAGGAGAAGAAATATATTTAGGTAGTTCAGATTTTTGGTATTTATTTGTTTCTAGTGTTTGTTTTTGTGCTCATTGAGGTGAGGTGGTGTGTCCTCATTCAGTTTTCATGTCAGATTAAATTTGATGTTATGAAGTATGAATTTCTGTCATCATGCCTTTCATATCCTTTCATTCATGTGAGGGTTTATTTGTCGAGTTCACATTTTGACATGTTTTCTCTGCTTTTAAAATAGCCTGAATGTACAGACAGAAATGGAAACTGTCCTCTTTGCACAGAGAAGCATTTTCTTGCTCAAGTTCAGGCTTCGACTTTAAACTTTTTACTTGTGTGATTAACAACATGCTCAACATGTATACTACTGTATATGTTTGTATAATAGATTATATTTTCCCTACTGTATTTTCTCTGCACATGAGAAGACGAGCTTTAATCTCAGTATCTCTCCCTGTCTTACTTGTCATTTCCTCTCTCGTTTTGTCTGACATGGCTGTGTTTTCGCCGGAGTTTAAACGGCTTCAGAGGTTTCTAGATACACATCAAACCTCTGCAACCACAAGACTAGCGAAATGAAAACAATGTTTTTTGTCGTGGTGTTAGCCAGTAACTTTATGCGGTCGCAGTTTAGCTGACTTCACAAATAGTAACTGGGTCTTTTTTTCTCTCTCTTCCTCTGTGAAAAATTGCAGAAGCGCTTCATTAAAGGGTTGAGACAGTTCGGCAAAAACTTCTTCAGGATCCGGAAAGAGCTGCTGCCCAACAAAGAAACGGTAAGAGGGGTTATTTCTCTTTATACTGTTGAACTTTTTCTGTGTTTCTGTGTGTGTGTCATTTGTTTTATAGCACTGAAACACATAAAATGAGGTACATGTGGTTTGCTTGTAACTAATGGAAAGATCGAGCAGTAAAATATTTTTAGTGTGATATTTTGAGCATGGCTGGTTTTTAACCCAGAGGCCTTATTGATAAGAAGTAAGTGCTGCCTGCCAACAACTGTGCTGCAGTATTGTCAGATCTCCCTTCAGGCTGTCTGGAATAAAAAAAAAAAAAAACTTGTTATATCCAAGAGTAAAAAAAAAAGGCTAAAAGTGCTTTACAGACAGTTACACTTAGAAGTGACACACTGAACATTAATTAGCACTCCCTGTTTGTAAACAAGTTGTGTAGATATGTTGTGAGCCACTGTGTTTACAGCTCAGCTCAGGTCTGAAGAGCAACTTTTTTTACCCTATGTTTGTCCTGAAGTGTTATAGCGACACTTGAGATTTTTTTCCTTTTGTTTTTTATATTTTCAACTAACTTTTGGAGTAGTTGACTCTAAAGTGCAGAGTAATGGCTTCCATTAGGATTAAAAAACAGGTTACGATGGAGGACTTTTACATAAACATGAAAATGACAAAAGATACAAATGAGATTACAGTTCTTGACTCTTTGTTTTTACAGGTCCAATTAATTGTTTTTTATCTTATAAATTAAGAGATTTACTCCAAACCTTTATTTTTCAGCTTGAAGACTCATTAAGGTTGTCCTCATTTACAATAATGTCCAGTGACAAAAGTTAAAAATAAATAGGACAAAACTCAGATTAGAATTGCATAAAAACTGACTGACAACCCAAACAGTATAGCTCAGTTAAAACAGTAACACACTAGAACTGGGAGGTTTGTAATCATGGCTTTAAGTTGTCCATAGGGTTAGTTCACATACATATAACATACATATTCACATACATAAATGAAGATTTTGAGTTAAAGATGTAAAATCTGATCAGCTGATCACAGCTGAAAATATAAACTCCTTTATTTTCTAATATCCTTGATTTCATCAAACCTTCAACAGCATCAGAAAATATTAATAATTAATGTTATTGCTGTCAAGTATCCTTGTATTTAAGTTGAGAGTGAAACTAGGTTCAAAATGTGTACTTTGAATTTGGAGGCCCATTCTTCTGTTAACATTTGGAACAGATTACTTTGCCTTTAAGTATTTTGATAATAAGATTGTAATATGTATATTATTGATTAATCTGTCAATCATTTTCCAGATTAATTGATTAGTTTTGGCCATAAAATGTCAGAAAATTGTGGTTGATCAGTATTTCCCAAAGCTCAGGATGACGTCCTGAAATGTCTTAATTTCTTGTTTTGTCCATAATCCAAAGATATTCAGTTTACTGTCATAGAGAAGTAAAGAAACATGAAATTAATCTCTTTTGAGAAGCTAAAATCAGAGAATTTTGATTTTTTTCTTCTTCTTAAAATTAATCGGTCAACCAAATAGTTGGCAGTTTATTGGCAATTAATTTAATGGTTGACCACTAATGAATTTATGGACTACTTGTTGGGCAGCTATAATTTTAAGTTAAAGATGTAAAATCAGTCATGCATTTTTTTGTCAACTTGTCATAGCTATGGATGTAAGCTCCTTTGTTTGCTAACTGACTGACTGAAGTAAACAAACATTTAACATCATCGGAAAATATGAATAACTTGAATTTCTGTCAAGTGTGAGTCTTTGTATTCAATTTAAGAGTGAGTAAGTTTGTACTTTGAATTCGGTAGCTTATTTTTCAGTTTACATTTGATTGACAGATTATCATACTTATATTACTTTTACCTTTAAATTATGAAGTATTTTGCCTTATAGCTCTGCTTTCTTATTAGTTTTAAGGTTTGTCAGTCACTTAGGTAAATTTTGATTGAAGGAGACAAAGTGATTTCATATCTGTCAGGCTTTAAGGAACTCTTGCAATTGTGTTGTTTATCTACACAAGTGGAAGGATGTTTTTGTCAGAGTTTCACACCTCTGTCTGTCTGTGTGCTCGTGCGCAGGCATCGGTGTGTTAATCAACAAAACAACTTGTGTGACTTGTTTAATGGGTCAAGTCCAGGCCTAACAATGATTAACAACAGTTGACCTTATTAAATGTGATCATTATGTTGAAAATAAAGCATGGCAGCCACACAGACCTCATGCTGTTCCTCTTTAAGCTGAGTAACGGCGTTTTACTACAGCCTTTCTCTCATCTATCTGCACAAGGAAAACTCTTTAAGAGCTTGAGAAGGGCTTGATGTTTATCTTAGCTGTAATTGATAATAAAGGGAACATGTTGTACATGTACACATTGCTTTAAAGTGTGACTTGGCTAATAGATTATTCCAAGATATGCATGTTGATTCATAAAGCTGTACAGACCTTGCTGTTTCTGTGAGGCTGCTCCTGCTGGAAGTGTGCCGATGCAGCGCTGACACAGACATCAAAGGAAAAATCAAAGGTGTTTGTCATACTTCTCGCCACTTCATTTCCTTGTCTGCTGCGAGGATATGTCAGCCCTGCTCCTCAAACACCCCCACCCTACACATCATGTAATGTTTTTTACTCAAGAGCTCTTTAGTGTCACCTCCTTTATGCTACATTTTTTATTCCTCCAAACCAATTTGAACCTCTTGAATAAGAGATTAAAGTGTATGAATACAGTTTCCTCACAGAGGTTTCTTCAATTATTTTTACTGGTTTTGAAATATATGACTAGTCCAGTTGATTGGCTATAAAGGAGGTATTAATGTAATTCAACCTGGAGGGGGAGTCTACTTGGCAGGAGAGGTAATAGACCTCCTCCAGGATCTGGGCCTGCCACCACCACAGAGCAGAGACAGATTAATTTTTCCCCTGCAAATGGAAAATAAACTGCCCTTTAAACATATGAAAAGAGGAGAAAATGACTGCGAGAGCAAGGGGAGGGTAGCAGCGACCAGAGGGGAAGGGGTAACATGGGGCGTTAGCTCAATATAGAGACGCTGAAAAGCCTCGGTTGTCGCACAGGGAGAGGGAAAAAAAATTCTTTGCTTATGATTGAACTTGCTTTTGTGCTGTAAGACTGATCTGAACGAGTGCCAGTCAATACCCCGAGGAAAGCTCCATTTATTTTCTACCTGCTTGTTCCCAAATCCTATATGTGGAACATGAACACAACAATATCTCAACATATTTTAGGTCTAGATTTTCCCACTATCTCTGCTCACAGGCACACATTATTTCTGTTATTCCACTTTTACGCCAAGCTATAGAAAAATAAGCATGTTGCAGAAATTAGGCTGTCCCTGCCTGAGGTCCTTGCCTAAAGCTCTTGAGCTGATATCCAGCGGTCCAGTACAGTGTGTCTGCCCCGCACTGCTCCTCCCGCTAGTCCCTATTAGCCGGGCTGCCCCTGAAGCGCCAGCGCGGCTCAAACGGCCAGTGCCAAGGGTAAGCACCCAGCGCTGTGTAAACACACTAGGCCTGACTAACACTCAGGAATGCTTTATATAAAGTCACATAAAGGCCCAGAGGGGGAAGTGGGTGTGTCGTCTGACCGTCTGCAACTGGCTCTGCTGCCACCATTTCCTTCACTCCAGAGGAGAGAACGTCATGGAACATGAGCTCGCTGCTTCCAGTGTTTAAACAGCTAAATATGCTGAAATGGCAGATCAGAGATAACTCTGAGCCTGATATTTGCACTGGAGGGGTTTTCATAAAACTGTGGTTTTAGGGGGATATCAACACACAGTATTTGCTGAACAGATTTATATCAGCTACAGCTCTGTTTGCTGTACAGCCAAACAGAGGAATTGACAGTCGAAAATTAGATCAAATTAGGGCGCTTATGTTTTTGGCTTATTTCCATACATGACCGAGTCCGAACTATTACAGTGGTGGAAAAGGTACAGCAGATAACTTGCTAATGTTGTTGAGATATTATTGTGCAAATAGGAACAAATTAACATAACTGGACTTTTACTATTTTAAGGACATGTTAGGACTGAGTGATCTGACTTATAAATTATATTTCTATTTTCAGACTGTTCCACGATATATATCTTTATATAGACATTTTCTCTACAATAACAGATAATAAAATCTCAAATAGTGTAAACATGATGATGTTATAGAATGTGATGCATTGCTGTAGATTAAACTACCCAACAGAAGGGCTTGGTGATATGGAGAAAATCAAATGTTGCACTATTTTTGACCCAATACCTCAATATTGATGTTCCAACAATATTGTAGTGGTAACTACTGGTGCACAAAGTATTAAAACATTGTGATTTTTGTGAGTTATGTGGATATAATGGCTATTTGGGTAAAAGCAAATAATAGAACAGCTAGAACAGTTTGTTAAGTTGAGAAAATTCTATCACTTTACTGTAAAGCAGCCTTTAAAACCAGGAGAAGGTGACACTTACAGCAAATCACGATACAACAATATCCAGAATCTAAGACAATATCTAGTCTCACATCAGGACATTGATATAGTATTGTTATTTTGCTCAGCCTTAGGACAAGGCTATTTTCAGTGTTTAGCCAGTTTCTGTTCATGTGCTTGTGTCTTTATTTCCTTTGAAAGATATTATAAATGAAATAAAAAGTAAGTGAAGTCATTTATGTACTTTAAACTCACATATCAGTGTATTGTGTATTTATAGATCATAAAAATTGTTCACAATAGAATACAGAGCGACCTTAATTCAATAAACTCTGAAGCACTGTAAAACAATTTACAAGCATAAAACAAAAGCTTTGCCTATGTTTGCAAGTGTATCGAACTAATAAACATACAAACAAGTTTCCCCTCGAGGTAACATGCCTGCATCCTGTTTATTCTCTCGTGACTGCTCGCCTTTACTCCACATTTAAATATTAAAGTTCATAGAGTATATCTGCTCATAATTAGCATTAGCACCACAGATAACAACTGTATTTTGGAATACTTTGTAAAAAAAAAAAAATGTAAAAAAATTCAGATGTTAAACATTTTAAAACCTAGTTTACTTCGATCAATTTATATAGTAACATAAAACCATTTTAGTAACATAGTCAGCTGGTATTGGCACAGCAAAACATCAGCTGCAAGCCGTGTAAACCTACAGGACAGGAAAAAAACAGAAGAATAAAGCATTTAACTGATTCATAGAGACATTTTTGTGCTGCTGGTTCCTGCTTTGTTTTGGCACGCAGGTGGAAAAGACAGAAAGGTGCAGTGGCAGTGTGTTAGAAAAGCTAACACAGGTGAAGCCACAGTGTGTATTTGGTTTGTGTTAACGTCACAAGTCAAACAAGTGTCCTCTGATGGCAAACAGTTTGATTCCAACCGCAGGGCAAGTAACAGCTGTAATATGAAATATATATTTATATATGTATATATAATTCCCAGTAAGACTTTTGTCTTCATTAGGTTTTGAATGTGAAAGGACAGTTCAGGGCACAAAAGTCACTGTGACTGCAGAGCGTGTTATAATTTTCAGGCCATATGGGCGACCTGAGCTGCATGTCTGATTTTTAAAATGCTGTCTTGGTTGTGTTGACGCTCAGATCAGGCAGGAGGTGATGTACTGAGCGGCTCTTGCAGCATCTTGTTCACTCTGAGAAAAGAGAGCACTCAACCCCCCCTCCTCCCCCCTAGGCCCTGTCATTTACAGGATGGCCAACAGGAGAACAGTGTTCTCAACACAACCTCACAGCAGATGTTTGCCCTGGTACAATCTGTACAAACGTCAAATTGAATTCATTGCCATGTCCTTAGCTCAGCAGCCAGAACCTTGGGGATGACTGTGATTATAAATACTTTGGTTCAAACACTAATTAAACCAGCTACAAACTACAGGGGCCTGGTCCAGTTGGCAGCAGCTGTCAGTAGTGTGACAGAACAGCTTCCGTGTTTGGTAAATGATATAACTTGTTTAGGCAGTGAAATCACTGTCGGCTGATGGAGGCTCAACCAGCATGTATTGATGTTCTTTCAGCAGACCACAGGCAATTTAGCGCGGCGGAGTGTAGGCAAAATCTTTTTTTCAGCCTAATAGATGGCGCACAGCGAGCCGGAGCTCCCTGTGTAATTGACTTCTTTGGTAGGATTCATGTTGTGGTTTTTTGGGGGACTAGCTTATCAGCAGAACGTGCAGGATCGACCCTCCAGCAAAAAAGGCACTGTTGCCATCCAATCTGCTTTCATTGGCAAAAGCGCTTACAGCAGGAAAAACACGAGTGCTGATTCTTCAGCATGTGCATCCCTGACCTGTGAAAGCGGAGCTTATTCAGTCATTCTCCAGCAGAAAGGCTCAGCGCAGCAGGGAACGGTTGTCTATTTAACCGCCTTTCACATACACTCTGCTCCACCAGCCAAGGTCCTTTTACTATTCAGTCGCCGCTGTCTGCCGATGAGCTTCGAGGCATCACTGTGCTGGAGGTCTATTTTTAAATCTACTACGCACATGCACACATGTGGCTGATAGCTTGAATATTTGACTCTGATTTTATTTCACAAAAACACCAAAGTGAATTGTGCAGCTTTGACAAAGGAATTAAAGATGAATTAGAAAACTAGAGTGAATTTTATTTAGAGCTGTGCAGTTAATCAAAATATTATCAAAATTGCAATATGGCCAAGTGTAATATCCAAATCATGCAAGCTTCCTTTTTTTGGTAAAGGAAAAATGAGTGACGAAACAACAATATAAGAAAGTATGTTGTGATGCAGAGATGCCCTAGCCAACAAATCTTCTTCTCCAGATGTGACAAAACATGTTTGCTTGGTACAGACCCTAACCAATGTCACATCATCACAAACTGAATAGTTTTTCTGAAGTGAAAATGAAAATTGTGACTTAAAGTAGTTACATAAAAGTCAGACATCAGCACAATATTCTCAACTTTTTAAACAATTTTTATTTCACCTGGCACCCTGTCATGTTTCAGGAATGTTGTTATATTGGTGTTTGTTATTTAATTAATGTTAATTTATTGGGAATTTATTTGTACCCACAGAACCAGCTTTTAACATCAAGCTAACTTGCTGCATATTATGTGACAAGTTCATTCTGAATTAATTTTGAGTTTTGAGTACAATTTTTATGTCATGTATTTTTTTTATTTTATTCATTACAATTATTTATACTGATACTGCTTATCGATATTCTTATCTATTGACTATAATTTAGTTTGTCTATAATTAAGACATGACATGAAAAGATGTGAAGAGATTCAACAGTTATTTTTATTTATTTATTTATTTTCATATTTTTTCTGAGTTATTGCCTTTAGCTGCATTGTCATGAAATCTAGTAATGTGGGCCCACACTTTGGAACATTTTGCCTTGTCTGATGTTTATATATAAATGCTGATGGCTCTATCATTTCGGTACTTACCAGTCAGGAACAGGTACCTTTTCTCGATACCCATCCCTATCTAAACTTTACAGATACTTTAATAGGAATGCTGTTGAGACTCAAGATAAACAAACCTGCTCTTTTTCCACAGCAGAACATTTTAAATGGCCCTTTAGGCATCCCAAGTACGCTTCTGACCTGCTTAACCACATAAGCGTTTACAAAGTTACCCCCCACAGTTACAGTCAGCATGAGGATGATAGAAAAGTCAAGCACCACTCAGTGAAACGATACGCTGTACAACCTGTCATGGGCGATGAAGAATACCAAGTCCAGGGGTCGAGCACATACATAATTAAACCCTGGTTTGATTTAGCTCAGAGAAATACATCCCCCCTTCACCTCGCTGAAATGAATCAGGAAGCAGTCCTCCCTCCTCCTCAGGGTGCAGACTGTGGAGGAAGCAGGAGGAGCACAGGTTCATGCTGCACTAATGGATGTTTACACAACTCACTATCAGCCACCAGAACCCAGAAATCACATGCTCGCTACGCGCCCCGCTCTCACGGCTGCCGTTAAACTGCCACAAGTTTTTACCAGAGATTTTTATTCGCCGGGAGATTTTTTTTTAGGAAGGGTTGTGGTTGGCCTGAATGTTGATTGTCCATTGTTATCCTCTGCTGGCTCTTTATTCCTCTCTCTCGGCTCTCCTCCACACTCCGGCCCTCCCCCTCCTCAGCTCTCCCCTGTTCTCTCCTCCTTCCCCTGCTCTTGCCAGTAACGGCCTTAACCGTTTGGCTTCATGTCAAAGCAGGGGCCTTTTGTGGCTCTGTCACAAATCTGCCAGGAAAAACAGAAACCATCTGTTCAGGCCTGGGCCTGAGAGGGGATGAGGGTGTAAATACATGAGTTTAGCCCTCGCCCTCGGCCCTGCCCGCGCACACAGGACCACCGAGCCCACTGGAGGATCCTGCGCTCCCACTCAGCCTCAACCTGCACTCCCACCCGCAATTATACTGTAGCCTACAGTGGTTAATCTTATTAAGTCTATATCTCAGAAACAGTAACATAAAATAGTTTTAAACACAGTGACACAGAGTACAAAACTGAGTATGATGATGTCAGAAATAAATTTTATAAATTACAACACTTGTAAAATTGCTTCTATCTCAAGACGGAGTTCACACTTAGGATGAATGATGAGTTTAAAATACAATTAAGATATGAAAAACTACAACAGCTCATCTCAGAACCACCACAAAAGGAGAAAGATCTATGTATAGGGCTTCGTATGGTGACTTTTGTTTGGAACTTTGTGCTCTAAATCAGAAAAGTTGGTCCACACCTGGAGTGTACGGACTAACTTTAGTTACCCTTTGCCTGTACAAAATGACACTGGTCCCCTGTTGAATGGTATGGAATAACATTAACGTGTTTAAGTTTGATTTGAATGATGAGGTTAAAATACTGTTAGGATATAAAAGACATGTATATTTAATGCACCAAAAATCTTTAGCTAATACTCTAAAGAACATAAATTATCTTTAAACTAATGTATGCTAATTTCACTAAATTGAGAGTAAAAATCTTTGCTTGTGGGATGAAGATCTTGCCATGTTTTGCCACGATGTTGCTGTACATCTTGAACTCCACATCCATTTCACACATACATACTTGTATGTAGACAACCATTTTAAGTGGCAATAACTGGAATGGAAGCCCTGAGTGTCGTGATAGGAGGGTAAGCCCTTTCCTTGTCGGATAATCCACCGGCCAGAAAGCTCCTGCAGATGGAAGCAGTCTAAAAGGCCTTATAATACAGAGCTTATGTTGTCACTATCTCATGTTCTGCGGAGCGGCAGCACACTCTGTACTGCTCTGCAGTGATTTAGTGGACTGGGGGGGAAATTATGGTGCGGAGGCCAGGGCCAATCTACATTTCTATTTCAAGTATTTCCGTGTATTTTTACTGGATACCGGTGAAGTGTTTTAGATGCAGGTTCATGGATTTGTTTCTGCTTTACTGTCGTCCTCATTTCATGTAGAAATGGCAGCTTAGCTTGGAACCCTCAATAAGTACACACAAACTTAATGGCTAAACACCCGATCATGAAGAAAAAACTCAAGGTAATGAAAGTTAAAATGTTGCTGTTGGCATATGGCAGCATGACAAAGTGACTCTTAAAGGGAAAAGTACACAGTCAGTGTGAGAGATCGGTTGTATGTGGCTTCAGGGGAACCAAATTTGACTTGCAGGCAGGCTGAGAGGTAATCTGTCAATCTCCCTTTGACACTAATTTACAGCACAAAGCCTCTCTCAGCCACAGGAATGCCACGTTCATCTTCAACTGCACATCGCTCACAGACATCATATAGAAAACTACATTCAGTCATGCCTGTGATGTCTTGGAGTCATCAATCTCTCTTTTGTCAACAAGGCTTTATTTAAAATGAGTATTCACAAACTACAAAAGCAGATTATGTAACAAATATTACAAAAAGCTGGGGGGGTTGGATTTTTTACAGTATGCATTTTTAATTGAGGCCCAGAGTACGTTTTGTCGGTGTTGGAGAAAGTTACTTTCAAAATGTAATATACTACATCTTACTAGTTACTTTCATTTGAAGGTAATAAGTTACCTCACCACATCCCTGTCTATGTAGAGTAATGTGTTACATTGCTTTTGTATTACTTTCCCCAAAATAACAAGAGGCATTATAAAATGGAAGAAGGTAATGTTTGATAGCAGTATCCCCACAAATGCCCCTATACTGCAACACTTGCAGTAAAAAGATGTTTCAGTCATTCCAGGGTCGTATCTCAGGCAGGTCTCATGAGTGCAACCGTGACCCAAAGGGTTTATTTACACTTCATCTATTTTTTCAACAATACGCATGTGAACACAAGGTTGATGCCCAACAAAAAGACGCTAAATAAACATATTTATCTAGATTTTGCAACCTAGGTGGAGCAGAGTCTGCTTCTCCCTGACTCTCTGCTCTGGTTTCTAATGTAGGTTAAAATGTTGTAGCTGCAGTCCACATTTCCCATCATACCTCTGGGCTGGTCTGAGCAGTTTAAGTTTGCTGTTTATGTTTTAAAATGCGAGTGTTGCTTTTTGTTAGTTTTTGTAATGTGTCTGTTCAGAACATGGTAGTTTATGTTGATAATTGTCATTTTTGTGCTGGTTTATAGTTTTGACTATTAGTGAAGTGGCTGTTGCATTTCTTGACAACAGTTGATTGTCAACAAGTTGATTTGAAATTTGCTGAGCTGCGTCTTTTGTTTTCCCCTTTCTGTTTACATCCAACTCATCAGTGCACCTGTTAATTCCCATTCAAAAGCCCAAGTTAATGTTTTCATTAGCCCCTGCCTAATGTAATGGTACTTGACACAGTGTAAGTGATGGAGAGGCAGGGTGACCTTTCTCCGTGTCTGCCAAGCTGTTGTTGAGGCCGTGTGGTTGTCAGCCTGCAGCGAGGAGGCAGAGAGGCACTGCTGAGAACAGTCATTAAGCACAGAGCAAAGCCAGCGCTCGGCACCACTCGACACTTTTGATCTGCACATTTCAATTAGATTTCACATCAGGACGCCTGCCTTCCCTCAGTTAGCACCTGCGCCCTGCCCTCCCAACTGGCCGGGCAGGCTGAAGAGGGAGGCGCGCAGGAAACCACTAGAAAGTTCTGTTAGCAGCCTGACATAGACGCACAAACACATGGCAACATAAAAGAGCTGTTTTTGGCATGACCATGGACAGGAAAAGGTTTTCAGGGTTATTTGAAGCAAGCAAGATTAATTTATCCATCTTTATCCAGCTGGTTTTTGTATTTCATAGCAGCCCTACTGATTTGTCTCTACTGACTTTCTACATGTGGATTCATTTCCAGCAGGCCTAAAAACCTAGTCAAGCTGTGGGGCTTGGGACAGCCAGAGCAATGGGTTTGCCATACCACAGCGCAGCACCTTAATTTACCCTGAAATTTGAGAAGGTTTCATTGAGCTCAGACACCCTCAGTAAATGTTTCCAGCACTGCTTTGCCTGATAAGACGGAGTGCTATAGCCACTGGTAGATATGAATTTCCCCTAAGAGCCGCATGAAGGGAGATCTTATTAAACTGGCCTGAGCCCTCTGAGTTAAGCACTTTCTGCCAATCAAAGCAGTGATTGAGAAAGTCTTAATGTCAGATACGCTCATGATTTGTGGGAGCGATAAAGTAGCAAACACACCAGCCAATCCCTTCCCTGTGTTTTCTCGCAAACAACAAGTAAGCTACTAGGGCTGCAACCAACTATTATTTTCTTAATCTATTAATTTGTTTATCATTTTCTTAATCGATTAGTTGGTCGGTCCATAAAACGTTAGAAAATGGTGAAAAATGCTGATCCCTGTTTACCAGAATCCAAGGTGACATCCTCAAATGTCCTGACTTGTCTATAACCCAAAGATATTCAGTTTAGTATCATTGAAGAGTAAAGAAACCAGAAAATGTTCACATTTGACAAGCTGAAATCAGAGAATTTTAAGTCTTTTCTTAAAAAATAATCGAAACTATTAATCAGTTATCAAAATAGTTGTCGATTAATGAAATAGTTGACAACTAAGTGATTAATCCACAAATTGTTGCAGCTCGATAACCACCTAGCCTCAAGTAGTTTTGTATTTCATGAGAAATCAGATAGGAAATTGATGCTGCAATTTGTGTTTCCATTAACACCAGCCTGTTATACTTTTAATTGCTGGTTTTGTCACAATGTTATTTTCTCTTATTGTTGAAACAGAGTTGAGTGAGAAGCCTTTTATAGCTATTTAAAACCATTTCATCAAATGCATTCTTGCGTTTGTTTGTTTTGGTTCATTTTGATACAAGATGTTAAGCTGCTGCTGGAAAGCTGTTAATGCATTTTAGAGAGCAAAGCACTGACTAATTTATGTCAAGTTTCTCAGCTGAAGCGAAGAAGGAAAACAATCGATAACCATTAAACTCTGGGAGCTTTGTTGAACAGCAGTTTAACAGACCTCAAACAGTAGATGGGCGCCCTCTGGGCTTTAAAGATTACAGGTGACTTACTGCTCACCCAACAATCACACCACACCTTCATGAATTTGTTATGGAGCCGGTGGAGGACCACTAACAAGTGAGAGTTCACAGCGAGGAGGAAAAGGGCAAAGCCCCACAGGAAACTACATAATTGTCCCTGACTCCTGTCGCCAATTTTCAAGGCTTGTGTATCATGAGTGTGGCCGGAAAGCAGCAGTTAATATGCACAGGCTGCCTCAGCAAAGTGCTTTCTGATCCATGATTGCATGTGTTAATGTTTCAGTTGGGTATTGATTTCCTGGCGGCCTTTTGTACAGTGTATTTATCCGCCTCGCTCGCTGGCAAGCGCGCCCCTCCGAATGTTTGATTAAAGTTCAATTGACTCTTCCAGTGGAGGGGCGAGGAGCCATTTCACTCCCTATTTGTAGCGCCAAAGCTCTGCCTGACATGTTCTTTTGTTCCCATTCAAGCTCCTGCCACCCAGGCAGCCACCAATGCACTGATCCTAATATCCCTGCATTCAGTGAGCCTCCTCGCCTAATCCTGGGACAGACAGGGCCGCAGCACAAACATGCCCGGCCAGCCACAAATCCTGGCATGGACTCGCCTCCTCCATGGCCTTTCACTGTGAAATACTGTGTGGACTGCTAATGTGTATTTTCCACATATTTAATTCAACCTAACTGTAGATACTTCACAGTGAAGATTTTCCAATTTTTCAACAACTTTGAAAAATGGACCTTAATTCCTTTTAATTCAGTCACCTCTTTGCAGTTACAAGTGATGCCTCCTCCTCATTACTAATACATGTGTTTGTGTTCTTGTCATACATTTGTCCGTTTCAACAGCATTCATTTTGTGTTTCATTTCAGGGAGAGCTAATTACCTTCTACTACTATTGGAAGAAGACCCCTGAAGCTGCCAGTTGTCGAGCCCACCGCAGACACCGCCGCCAGCCCGTCTTCCGCCGCATCAAGACACGAACCGCTTCAACTCCTGTCAACACTCCATCACGCCCTCCTTCCAGCGAGTTCTGTATGTATAGTGAACGTGATTGTGTTTGGTTTTTTTTTCTTCTGTGCGTCAGTTGACAGTTTTCTGCAGTTAATGATTGCAATGATAATACTAATACTAAAAAATTGGAAGTTAATATTTAGGATATTTAATTAAATTTGAATTTTCATTAAACTTATCTATTTTAGGAATTATTCATGACATATGTTTTTTAAATCTCATGCAGTACTGCAGTGCTCCAAAGTACCCCTAGTGGTACTAGTACCCCCATTTGATAAACACTGGTATATTTGAGCCCATCAATAGAGGAGGAAAGCGGGCGACATGTAACAAGATATCAAATATCGCAACATTGCAATCAAAGAAATGTCTCAATACTGTACGGGGCTGTGACGATATCTACTGCAATATTACATGGTTAATTGTTTCATTTTATAAAAGGACTGCTACTGATGGGTTTTGTTTTGTACATACATAATTCAAACATTCATTGCCAAAGTCATTTCATACCGGTTTTCTACAAATGCTTAGGTCATGCCTGGTTCCTTTTATTTATTTCATAAAGAAGGAAAGCAGAAGCACTTCAAGTTGAAAGCAAAAATGGGCATTTAAGGATAATTTTTCAAGTCATTATTTTTCTTTGTTTATGCTAACAGTCATATCATGGATTTTTTATCGTGATTTTATGGGTTTTTGGTATCGTTACGCCCTTACCTGAGAATTTCTAGTGCTAAAGCGATGTATTCAAAGTGTTTTTTTCTTTCTCTGTCTTCCAGTGGACCTCAGCTCAGCCAGCGAAGATGACTTCGACAGTGAAGACAGCGAACAGGAGCTGAAGGGCTACGCCTGCCGTCACTGTTTCACTACCAGTAAGACACCACGTTCCGTTTACAGACACTCACACTCTTCATATGGACTTACTTGGCTATTCCTGTCCTGATTAGGATCAGTGTGTGGGCCTGCACAACACAGCACTGTGTGACAGATGGGCATCAGAAGATGTCAAGACTAATTTGATCAAATCAGACATGAGCCCACAGCTCGTTCACTCTCTCCACCTCATTATCCTTCCCCTCTTTCCGCACAGCTGGCTCCCAGTGCCAGGCTCCCATCTGACAACAAGGGTGGCTAATAACTTTGGCTTTATAGCATTAACCCATACAGACATTATAACATGACAGAAAATTTTAAAAGTGTGTAACTGGTGACAGAGTTACACATTATCCTTGATGAAAAAACAATATTTATCTAATTCGATGTCAAACTACAAAGTTACCTAAGGACATTCTCTATATTCTACCATATTACTGTAGTTCAGAGATCATTTCTGCGTGTTTGTACTTCTCGCTGCCTGTGAGAGTGTGTTATTTCACAACTGTAAATGGCTTTCCTCAGCCTCCAAGGACTGGCACCACGGGGGCCGGGAGAACATCTTGCTGTGCACAGACTGCCGCATTCACTTCAAGAAGTACGGTGAGCTGCCCCCCATCGAGAAGCCTGTGGACCCACCGCCATTTATGTTCAAACCTGTCAAAGAGGAAGAGGATGGACTCAGCGGGAAGCATAGCATGAGGACCCGACGGAACCGAGGCTCGGTACGCACACACTCCCACTCCCCATCTATCCCTTTATTTTCACCTTCAGGAACCAGAGCCTCAGAGCGATCCCTGGAGTGATGCAGAGCCAGGCTAGAAAGCAATAAGCTCATCATCTGTAGACAAGTAGTACGGTTTTGGCATGCGTTGTATCATACATTTGGTTTGGACATGGTTTGGTTTGGGTATGGTATATTTCCATCTTGATTTCCTCTGTCGAAATCATATGTGGCCCTAATGTTCACCACGTTTGTTAACAGATGTCGACGCTACGTAGTGGTCGTAAGAAGCAGACAGCTAGCCCCGATGGCAGAGCCTCGCCTACCAACGAGGATTTGCGATCCAGTGGTCGTACCTCACCCAGCGCAGCAAGTACCGACAGCACTGACAGCAAGACGGACTCCATGAAGAAGCCCAGCAAGGTAAACGCAGCATCGACAGACTGCTTCAAACTTTGATTTTCTCTGAAAGCATGTGTTTAAAGGTTATCCTAATGGCTCTGCTGCTTTGGCTCCACAGAAGATTAAAGAGGAGGCTCCTTCACCGATGAAGAGTGCCAAACGGCAGCGAGAGAAGGGAACATCAGACACAGAGGAGCCCGAGAGGGCCAGCGCCAAAAAGTCCAAGACACAAGTGAGTTTGTGGGCTTTGTTTTGCTGTTAATGTGTTTCAAAGGATGTGTTCTGTAAATAGGTCTCTTACTCTTGCAATCAAACTCATTGCTCTGAAGCTCAATTCTTCAGTAGTCTGCAAATCATTTTCTAATAAATAAAGCAGTTTTTGATCATCAAAAGGAGCTTTCATATTTTGTTGGTTTTGGAGGCCCCTCTGTTCAAAAGTGATAGCGTTTTCACCACCTTAACCATAAAATATAATGTCAGAAATAAAAATTAAAGAAAATAAAAATCTGCTTCTTTTTAACAGGCTGAAGTAACTTTAACTGGGAAAAAGTAAACACAGACTGTTGTGGTCTGCATGCTGTTAATTGTTTCATCTGATTTCTTGGAGACTTTAACCTGATGGCAGACATTAAGAATAACTACATAGAAACAGTCAGTCTTCTTGCTGATGTAGGTCATAGAGAGGCATCATTAATAAACTGAGACGGTTTCACATCCAGTTAAAAAGTCCTTTTCGTATGTTTAAATTAACTGGTAATCCTGCCCATTTCTGATTTATTTACCATTCATTACGAATGCAGATATGAACACAGATCATTTAGTTGGTTGAACAACTGCTGCAACTACTACTAGATATTGGTGTAGTACAGACTTCGTATTTCGATGCTCAACTGTCTCTCTTGTCTGACCTTCAGGAGCTGAGTCGGCCAGACTCGCCCTCAGAATGCGAGGGCGAAGGGGAAGGCGAGGGCGAGAGCTCTGATGGGCGCAGTATCAACGAGGAGCTCAGTAGCGATCCTAAAGACATTGACCAGGACAACCGGAGCTCCTCCCCCAGCATCCCCAGTCCCCGCGACAACGAGAGCGACTCAGACTCCTCCGCCCAGCAGCAGCAGCTCTTGCAGAGCCAGCACCCTCCGGTCATCCAGTGTCAACCAGGCACCTCAGCCGCCGCCGCCACGGCACCCCCTCCGCCTACGACCTCAGCCCCCTCACTGCCCCCGCAGGTCTCCCCCACAGCGGCCGCCACCTCTCTACCTCCCCAGCCTCTGCCCCAGGCAAGCCCGATGTCTCTTATCCAGTCAGGAGCATCACTCCACCCTCAAAGGCTTCCATCTCCACATTCACCTCTGACTCAGGCTCCGCCTCCTGGCCCCCCTGTCCCACCTCAGTCATTACCCAGCTCGCATCACGGGCCCATGCCTCCCATGCCACACCCGCTGCAGCCGGGCCCCTCACATATGCCCCACCCTCACTCCATGCCCCCTCAGGGCTTCCCTGTTGGTCAGTCTCAGGTCCCACCCCTGCCAATCTCCAGCCAGTCACAGCAGAGGCCGCATACTCCTCCACCCCAGCCCCCGTCGTCCACTCCGAGCGGAGGTCAGCCTCCCAGAGAGCAGCCACTGCCCCCCGCCCCGATGTCCATGCCACACATCAAGCCCCCACCAACCACACCCATACCGCAGATACCCAACCCACAGTCCCACAAACACCCGCCACATGTGTCGGCGCCGCCATTCCCCCAGATGCCTTCAAACTTGCCTCCACCACCTGCCCTCAAGCCCCTCAGCTCTTTATCCACTCACCATCCTCCATCAGCACACCCACCTCCCCTCCAGCTCATGCCTCAGGGGCAGCAGCTCCAGCCTCCACCAGCCCAACCTCCAGTTCTTACTCAGTCCCAGACCCTCCCACCATCAGCCACCAGCCACCAACCTCCTCCAGCTCCACCTCTGCCTCCTCCACCCTCCGCAGCCGCAACCTCACACCCCAACGGGCCACCACCACCGCAGCAGCAGCCGCCATTCTCGTCTCATCCTTTCAATACAGTTCTACCTCCGACTGGCCCTCCCCCATCCTCATCAAACTCTATTGCGGGGATACAGCCTCCTCCATCTTCCTCCGCTCCATCCTCCTCTATCTCCATGCCACTGCCTGCCTCGGTCACCTGTGCTGGTCCGGGCCCGGTGCTCCCACCCGTACACATCAAAGAGGAGCCTCTGGATGAGACGGAGGAGCCAGAGAGCCCTCCACCCCCACAGAGAAGCCCCTCCCCAGAGCCTACTGTCGTCAACACGCCCAGCCACGCCAGCCAGTCAGCACGGTACGTCTACGAGCACGGCACCTGCACAAACACACTGTTATTCATCAGCAGTGTGTTGAGCTGCTTACCATCTTGTCTGGGGATGCTGATTAGCTCTCAAACACATCCGACAACAAAGAGCCTCTGCCTTCAGATTTTAAGGCTTTGATGTAAGCAACAAATCGAATGTCCTCAGCAAAAACAGGCGTCCAAGGCCACAATTAGCCCTGAGCTCTGAGTGGCTGATGGCTGGGAATTATCAGGGATGGAGAGCAGGGAGATTAATTACAGAGAGATGCGAGTGAACTGAGGCATCTGAATATGAGTATCTGTAGTTGCCTTGTGCTTAAGTGGCTCTCAGACTGCCAATGAATAGCAATGAGGATTTTAATACATACTCAACGTAGCCACAAAAGTGAACGCTGAGGGAGTTTGTTTCCTTTTGAATAATAGACCAGTGTAAGCTAATACAAGCTGTCTTTTATCTAATGGGACATTATCCTGCCATTCAAAATGCAAAATTAAACATGAATATCACGGCCCTGGCTTATTGTGTGTGTTTGTTACAAGTATTAATTTATGAACTGGAACATCAGTCAGTTTTCTGAGTAAATTCAATGTTTCCTCTCTACCGTGACCACAGGTTCTACAAGCACCTGGACCGGGGTTACAACTCGTGTGCTCGGACAGATTTCTATTTCACTCCCCTGGCTTCATCTAAACTGGCCAAGAAGCGAGAGGAAGCTCTGGAGAAAGCCAAGAGGGAAGCAGAGCAGAAAGCGAGGGAAGAGAAGGAGAGAGAGAGGGAGAGGGAAAAAGAGCGAGAAAGAGAGCGGGAACGAGAGAAGGAAGCAGAGCGAGCCGCGGTGAGTGGTTTTCTTTGTCTCGCTTTTGTTTGGCAGTGGTTAGGGCTGGGTGATATATCGAATATATTCAAGTATGAATTAACGTCCGATATAGCAGATGTCTGTATTGTCATAACTCGTGTTAGGTGTTTCTTCTGGTCACCACTGAGGGGTAGTTACGTTACTTTAGTCAGCCATCAAGCGTGTAGATAATCTCAGGTTGCAGAATAATAGTTACTGCTTTGTGTTGTGTTTGATGCTACAGAAAAGAAATAAAAAGTCACGGTTACTATGGCCTCTACTTGTACTCTTCACAGTAGAATTGGTCTGTGAAAAGCTAACTTAGTAAATCAGCAGCTATGAGTCAGTGATTTCTTTTTTGCCGTGGTGGAAAAAAATCCCAGGAGAAAACACAAACATCTGATCACATTCATTACTCCACCCGCAGCTTCCAGGTTAAATTATTACATTCAAGTAAAATTATTACCTGTGCCTTGTTAAATAAGTGCTTAAACTCAAAGTAGACTGAAATTAAACATTTTATTGTGATCATTTTCAGCTCTATCATCCTTGCCTTGGTTTTAGGCTATTTTAAATTGTCCTAAGCCTGAGTCATAGGTGCTAACTAGCTAGCTCACATTCACAACACACCTCTGTAGATGTCCATCAAACACACAGCTTACCCACAAGCCCACCTTCCCTAAATGGGAAGGCTCAGCTGGTAACACACATGCAGTTAGGTGGTTGGTGTGTTATCCGGAGATGGAAGAAGTATATTCAAGTCCATAACTTTACCAAAAGTACTAATATCCCAATTTGAAAATAAGTTCTGCATTCTAAGCCTTACTAAGGCATAAGTCATTGTACTAAGTCATTGTGCAGTAAAACGATTCCTGTCGGTGTCTTTTTTTTAAAAGACATAATATACTGTCGGATAGTTTAATCTACAGCAGTGCCTCACATTTTAAAAGATCATCATGTTTGCACATTTTCAGAGTTTATGGCATGTTAGTTCAGAGAAAATGTGTACGTGGAGCTGTAAATCATTTATTGCAAAATAGCCTCATAATATTGAGATATTCTTTATCAGCTGTATCGCCCAGCCCTAGCAGTGGTTCTTCATTTTCTTTTGCATCTTACTAAACATGTGATTTCTCCCTTCACAGAAAGCCTCTAGTTCCTCTCACGAGGGTAGGATGGGTGAACCTCAGATGGCTGGCCCCGCCCACATGCGTCCACCCTTCGACGGCCCCCCCACTACGATCGCAGCTGTGCCTCCTTACATCGGCCCCGACACCCCTGCCCTACGCACCCTCAGCGAGTACGCCCGACCCCACGTCATGTCCCCCACCAATCGAAACCACCCCTTCTTTGTGTCCCTCAACCCTGCGGATCCCCTGCTGGCTTATCACATGCCCAGCTTGTACAACGCTGACCCGGCCATGCGGGAGCGCGAGCTACGAGAGCGTGAGATGCGAGAGAGGGAGATTCGCGAGAGGGAGCTGAGAGAAAGGATGAAACCTGGTTTTGAGGTTAAGCCTCCAGAGATGGACACACTCCACCCTTCCACAAACCCCATGGAGCACTTTGCCCGGCATGGGGCCATCACGTTGCCCCCCATGGCTGGCCCTCACCCCTTCGCCTCCTTCCATCCAGGCTTGAACCCATTAGAGCGTGAGCGGCTGGCCCTGACTGGGCCCCAGCTGCGGCCAGAAATGAGCTACCCAGAGAGGTTGGCTGCAGAAAGACTCCATGCGGAGAGGATGGCCACAGTGGCCAATGACCCCATCGCCCGTCTACAGATGTTCAACGTCACGCCGCACCACCACCAGCACTCACATATTCACTCCCATCTCCACCTCCACCAGCAAGACCCTCTTCACCAAGGTAAAAGAAAGACCTGCTTGTACACATACATGTAAATGTCTCTGTGCCACTATTAAAATTACTCAATGAATCAAATAAAATTATAACATTATATATATTGTTATATTCACTTATATTCCAAATTTGAAAGGTTGCACTCCAACACTTATCAATTCTGGGAAAACTGCAAGTTGGTAATTGCTCATCATTTGGCAAAAAGTTGCATTGTTAGTATTTGTTAAATAGGCTGCAAAATGTAAGTTAAGATTTTTGTTTTGTTATATTTCCTATAATGGATGTCTCATTCTGAGTGACATTCTCACTTTTAAATTTGTAAATGGGAAGAAAAATCAATCAAACTCAAACCTGTCAATATTTCTAGATAAATATTTACTATATACATTTGTTCGGCACACCTTTTCAGCATGTTTTTGATACATTGATCTTTTGTGTACAGTTATTCCTGTCAGATTTGTAAATGGATGTATTAATATTTCAGCTTTATTTTCTGAATTGTGATATTGTATTGTGTGATATTGTTATTATTGTGTAATATTTTATAATTATATATTTTGACATGTTGAGGCAGATCTATATTATCAGTACAAAGAGCAGAAAAAGAACCATCAATAAATTGTTAATACTTAAGAAATGGCAGAGGACCAAGAATAGAACCCTGGGGTACAGATTAATTGTTAGCCATTCACGATGCAATTTTAGAATATAAATTGCTATGTTCTTTGTGACTTTTAGCAAGGTGTTGTTATTGACATTTAAGTTCATTTTTGAAAGGTAACTAAAAATAATATTGTTGTCATACTTGTAGTATGAACAGAGTTAAAACATTTTTTTAATCAGAAGCAGCAGAAAAATTACTGACGAGTTGAAACAGAATAGATCTGCACCTACTGGATGTTTTCAACTGGTTTACAGTCATAGGAAGACAAGTTTACTTCAAAGAATCTTTGGTAAAATTAAAGTAGATGATAACGTAAGCAACAGTTAGGGTCACCTGAGTTGCTATGAGCAAATTAAGTAATGTACAATAATGAACCCACAAGCAGATGAAGATGTACTTTAAAATCATGTTGCCTGTCATCACAATTAAGAGTGTGAAAACGGGGACTTTAAATTAATGATAACTCATTCTCCATCTTTGCTCATTTTAAATGTTGACAACATGATCTGAAACTCCAGCCTCATATTTGAATCTCTCTGTAATAATGTACAGAATTGATATGAGATTGGATTAAAATATGTTATATCCCCATTAGGTTTCGGATAGAGCGAGCAGATGGTTTACAGTGGATAAATATAGTAAAGTGGTCCCTGCACTCTTTTGGTCAGCCTTGAGAGCAGTAACATTATATGAAGCTGTGTATCACTAATGCCTGTAGCATGCTCTGTCTGTGATACACTATCTTGAAATGAGTGTACCCTGAACCTAAGACTCTGACACCCAGAAGGTGGTGGTGAATGTCTTGTGTGTCCTCCAGGTTCGGGGGCCCATCCCCTGGCAGTAGATCCTCTGGCAGCTGGACCTCACCTGGCCCGCTTCCCTTACCCGCCCGGCGCCATCCCCAACCCTCTCCTCGGCCAGCCGCCGCATGAACACGAGATGCTGCGCCACCCAGTCTTCGGTAGGCGCCCTGCCAATATCATCTCTCATTAACAGTAATATCACATCCAATCTATCAACCAGAGCTCTGCCAGACTGGCCTGATCAAATCTTTTGTCTGTCCCTCCTCCAGGTACTCCGTACCCGCGGGATCTACCAGGAGGTCTGCCACCGCCCATGTCTGCAGCACACCAGCTGCAGGCCATGCATGCCCAGTCCGCTGAGCTCCAGAGGCTGGCCATGGAGCAGCAGTGGCTCCACGGACACCATCACATGCACGGAGGACCACTGCCTGGCCAAGAGGACTACTACAGGTCAGATAAGCAACAGAAATTACACAGACTAGTTTGCACCAACATAGATTAATTTAGTAAAAGATTAATTCTAATCAGATTTTAACAAAACTATGTTTACATTGAGTAAATCCAGATCTGATGCACAATTGAAAACAAATCTGTGACTAAATCCAAATTTATTGATGTAAACCAAAATTAAACAGTTTGAAGATGCTTGCTTATCCAAATTGAAATAAACAGTATTTTTTTTTTTTTTTTAATCTATGTGCTGTCAGGACCTAGCAAGTATTAAAGAGGGGGGAAACCATTTCGGCTGCTCTGTATTCCCTAACAAAATGTTAGGCTACATTGTTTGCTAGCTAGCTAAAATGTCACTTAGCCTAGTTAGCCTACCCATGATGGCTCAGCAGAAAAGATCTTAATTTCTCCTTCTTTGAGAAAAACTTGTTGGCTGAATTAATGGAGCAATATGGCCAAAATATACAACAGTAGAAACAGACAACAGCACAGTAAGGGAAAAAGAGGTTGGCGGGCAGCCACTGGCAGACTGTTTTAATGAACCAACTGAAGTGAAAGAAAGAAGAGACACATCATTAAACTCACTTGAGTTGAGTTTGTCCCTTAACTGTCTTCAAGGAACTTAATTATTTTTCACAATACATCTCAAAAAGGCAGCCTTAAGCCTTAAGTTAAACCTGCTCAAGTGGAAGTTGGAATTTAATACTGGATCACATTTTAAGAGTTTAAGGTTTTGATGCAGCAGAATTAAGTTTAATCTAGGCTGAGAGTAATTTCTAAAATGAGAGTTTAAATTAAGTATTAACATTAAGCTAGTTTCAAAGTTTGGTGCAGTATAATTTAAAGTTAAAGCATGATTCAGTCTGGTTTAGAAAATAATTCTTGTTGGTGCACCTCATCATAAAAATCCTTCAGATGAAATGAGTGTTTGTCTTTGACTTTCGAAAGTTTTAACACTAGATGTTGTTTGTGTTTCAGCCGGCTGAAAAAGGAAAGTGACAAGCAGCTGTAACCAGCGAAGGGGAAGCAGCGACCGACAGGTGCAGGACTGACACGGGAAGTTGTTACAGAGTTGTTACATTCAGTTTTGAAGAACGGAAAAGGCCAAGTGGATCGTCTGAGAACTCTTCTGATATTTGGTTTCTGTTCCTGTCAAGGACTTTTTTTTTTTAATTATTATTTTTTCAAGACATTGACTTTCTTTGGTATATAGCCAGTAGTGACAACGTCCTCAAGACTCCTGCATGACAAGCTTCCCTGACGTTTTTTTGTAGGTGCTAGAACAAGACACTGTGCTTATCAACAAAAAAAAAAAAAAAAAAAAGACAAGACCGGTCAGGCCGTTTATGGAAAAATAACAAGTGCTATCTTAAATTCAACATTTATTTTAATACATTGTTGGAGGTTTTTCATAATTTTAAGAAAAGCTACAGCATGGCGTTTTTGAGTCTGTAAATAGTATATATAAACATATAATTATTATTATAATTATTATTATTACTAGGTGTGGACTCCAAACCAAGTCGTTTCAACCTCCAATATAATTGTTTTGAAGCATTATCCCTTGTTTCAGAGGGGAGCACCATGGCATTATAATGAGCAGTTTCTGAGAGAGTTGTGGTTCAGTTGTGACGTTTCCTCTGACATCACTGTGTTAGATTTAGTCCCACATACACACACTATGTACACACATGAACCTGTCGCACCCACGTCCATTTGTCACACACCTTCGACACGCAGCAGGTTGTCAGAATGTGTAAACTCACCGTGTTGAGTTAATGATTTGAAACACTTGAAGAGGTGACACAGTGAGTCACCGAGGTGTCTGTGGAGTGCACACATGGATTTATAAAGAAAAAAAAAACATTTGCACTGAGAGAGAGCTCCACTCAACTGGTTTTAGCCTATTTTTTGCTTAAAATCAGTATTTAAGCCTACAAAATGGAGTAATACTTCATTACTTTATTTGTTTTTACAGAGAATGATTTTAATAATGATTTTAAAAACACCAGAAACATATTTGGCTGAACTGAAGAAATTGAGTTCTTTTTAAGTGATCAGGACCTGAATTTTAACTTTGGAGCTTAACAGGACTTGAGGATTGTTTTAAAAATGTGTGAATGGTTGTGAGTCGGTGTGTTGTGGCGTCCCCTCTTCTCCACCTGGTCCGGTCACCCACGTCCGTCGCAGGGCTCACGTCCGACTGAGTCAACCTCCAACTAGGCTGTAATAATGTTCACTGTGACACTAGAGGGGGGGCCTGCCGACACGTGACCACCAGGAGGGCGGAGGGTCGATGATTTGTGTGTGTGATTGTGACTGTGTGTGTGTTCTCCTCGCAATGTTTTCGTATGCCTTGGTTCCTTAGGGATACACACGGCCTCCTGGGCCTCAGGAGAGGTGTGTGTGTGTGTGCGTGCCACTGACTGTTACAAGTCGTGTTGACCTGTCATACCAGTGCACATGAGCCCAAGTTTTACTTCTTGTTTCTTTTTTATGTTTTTTTTTTTTGCTGTAGCCATGACATGAGTTCTGCATTTGTTCCATGCACTAAGACTGTTTGACTGTCATGGAAGTTTAGACAAATTATTTTTTTTCTTTAAACCAAATGAAGAAACTGTACTTGCATTTAAAAGTGACCATATCTACCCATGGAGCACTATAATTTACATTTAAACACTTGCAAACATTAAACTCATGACCCTCTTTTTAAAAAAATCCAAAAAAGTCTTTGAATCCCTGACAACAACCTGTCACTCTGTCTTGCCATCCATCTTCCCACCGATTCCTGTCTCTCTCCTGACAACAAGCTCATCATCATCAACATCATCATCATCATCTTTGCCTCGTTTCCTTGACGATTCCCTTGCCTTTTACTCCCTCTTTTTGTGTCTCCAAAACCTTTGATGTTAAGTGTTGTCAATGGTTTAGCTTCTTGTTTCAAAGCGGCAATAGCAGAATGTAAATTCTGACTGCTAAGATTTATATATATACTGGTATCTTGAAGCTTATTGTATATATGAGTAGTCGCCATGGGATGACACAATGTAAACAAAAAGTAGAAATAATAAGAAAAATTGTGAGTCCTGTGTTCTCTCCATTTGAGTATTTTGTAATTTTTTTGAAAAATTTGTGGAATTAAAATAAACGACTAAGTTACACCACAAGATATGACTCTTATCTCTTTTTTGTTTTTTTTGTTTTTTGTGCCTCCTGATCCATCAATGAACCCTAGGGGTGTAACGTTACTAAAACTCAAGGTATGATAATACCACGATATGAAGTCCACTATACAATAGTTATTGTACTATTAAAAAACAAAGAAAAATGAGTCCTTTATTTCATAATAATAATCTGGTGTGTACAGCATTTTTTATTCATATTAAATTAGTTTTTCCTTTTACTTTAAAGTGCTTCTGCTTCTTAAGCCAGTAAGGGATACTGAACAGTGGCCGGGTCATTATTGTGAAATAAACCCTGACAGGGTGGTGCAGGATTACTTTGCATTACTGACCTGCTCACTTTACAATATGCCTCTTATTACATGGCTGCTTACTTAAAGATGCTACAAGAAGTGTTTAACTGGTAATGAAACGGCCTCAGTTTATTACTGATGCCTGTATATGACCTACATAAGGAAACAACACCATTGGGTTGAATTCTCCTTGAAATCCTGTCAAACAAACCTGTTTCCATTTATCCAGGCAAAGTAACAGTGAGGAGATTTTTATTTAGTTTTATTTAACAAAGAATTTTTATCTCATCCATAATCCTCATAGTAGCTTTAAACAAATCAATATTTTGACACAAAAGGCTTTTATGCCTTTAATTTGCTGGGCAGCTGAAGATATGACAGGACAGGGAGAGAGAGCAGCAAAGGTCCGCAGGAGTCAGACTCACAGCCTCCGTACTTCAGGCGAACGCTCCACCAACTGAGCTACCAGGCCACCAAAACAAAATACTAATTTAAAAATGATTTAATTGATTTAAAAATTATTTTATTGCTCCTCTCGAGTCCGGTCAGAGCTGCATCCATAGCAACAGCCTGTTATTCAGAAATAACAGACCTTAAGAATGCTGTTATTGACCAATCAGAATCGAATATCTAACACAGATATGTAATAAAATAAAAGTAGCCAGCCATGGCCAGGGTTTGTGCTGTTTTAAACAAGATTAATTTAAGACTTTTTAAGACTATTTTAAGAGCATTATAAATGTAATTTAAGGCCTATTTCACATCCACACTGGCAAAAAAAAAAAGTACAAGCAGTTTGCTTTAGTTAAGTGGTCAGTGTTTATGTTTTGGAGTTGTTACAGCATGATTAATACAAATTTTCCCCAAAACACATTTGTAAACATTGTATTTAAGATGTTTTCAGACATTTTAAGGCCTAAGATTCAGATTATTGGATTTTAGACTTTTTAAGGACCTGCAGAAATCCTGATGACCCAAGCACGCAAAAATGGCAGAAAATGGCTTGAATTGTCTTTGGTGATGAATACTTGCATTATGGAAGTAAAATTGCAAAACAAAAACACCAGCAGTCAGTAGCAGTCATTTTATTAGATCAAATAAATAATTAGCTATAAAACATCATGGTAGATATCATCACCATATCAGTATGGTATTTAGACCTTTTAGCGTGATTTTCAATATATTGTCACATCCTTAATGAATCCTATTTACTTGTTCGTAAACAGAGTTGTTTGTAAGGAGAGGTAGAGCTTCAGTAAATCCCAGCAGACAATAATCCTTTTAAGGGTAAACAATTTTGATTACTCACAGTTCAATCACTGCACTGCAAAGGAAGAAAGAAAGCAGAGACCACTCTTAATTCCATCTGTTTTCTACATTTGTGAAATGTAATTCTCCAGCTGAGCAGAGGGACCAGAGCTGGATCTGTTTTGATAATACTCATGTCCTACATTTGCTCTTGAATAATAGAATTTTTTTTGCTTGACGGGAGAAAAATGTGTTGTAGAATAGATCAAGCATTCCTGTTTCTCTCTTCCATTTTCTCAGCTTCACAAATACTGAGCTTTAAGAGCTCACCTCAGCAGCAGCAGGTAGTGAATCTTAGGGCTGAATATTGCTCTGCTATGGTATAATAACATCAAAGCCGGGGCTAAGCCAGAAGGAACACTTACTCAGGCTGAGATGCCATGCTATCAGCGGGGCAGGCCTGTCATTTCATCCTGTGTGTGGGGAGTGATAGACCAGCAATCTGTGATGCTGTGCCGCAGCGATGGCTGTCATTTTGAGAGGGAGCTATTATTCTACTGCTGCTCTCTGAAATGATGCCCTGTCCTCGGGAAAATCGAGGTTCCTTGGATGCTCTATCCTGGGGCTGTCATGTGACGGCCGCCTTGTGAGGAGGTGCTGCTTGTTGTTGCAGGCTCGCCTCACCTCCCCATAAGACACAACAAGACGTCAGAGCCGAGCAGAGCTGGCTGGTTGAATAATTCATCTCCCCTCCTCCTCCTCCTCCTCCTCCACACCGGCGATGGAGCGACTGTGACTTGTGTCAACTCAAATCCTTCTCATAATACTGTGTACCCCTCAGGCAGCCACACAGGGATGCACAGTCTCAAAAAAAAATCTGCTCTTTCTGTCTGAATAGCAATATGTCTTGTGCTGTTCTCACAGTGTTATTGTGTCTGTTGCAGCAGGTCTTGGACATAGAGCCTCCTCATCCTCCTCCATCCTCCTGTCTCCTTCCTCTCGCTCCGATGGGCCTGCCTACCTGCTGCAGAGGGTGATGCTCAGTGGCAGAGAGGAGCCTACGTGCCATTAGTGCGTTCAGTCGAAAGGTAGCTGTGTTCCTGCAGCGGGTAGCTCTGCGGCTACACGGGGCCTGTTTATCTAAAAATGAGCTGTGTTGACACACAAAGCAAATCAGCTGTTGGTGTTTCCCTCTGTTGGTGTTCATTTTCATATTTTCATAATAATTCCTCCCTCATTTAGATCAATTGTGGCTTAGAGGCCCAGTTATCATGCTAAGATATGAATTCTCATCCAGATAATTTGGTTCCTTGAAAGGCTTGAATGGGCAGAATATGGCAGGAATGTAATATAATGTTTATAAGTATATTTTCATTAGTGTATAATCATCAGAAAATAAGAATTGTTGTGTTTTTGTTACTTGAGAATGTTTCCTTTATATCTACAGAGGGAGTGGGTCCTCTTCCATGGAGGTGGACCTGTTACAAAAACTCACTCACCAAAACTCACTAAAAATATTCTGGCTCTCCACACTGTTTTTCCTGCTGCTGATGCCCTGCCTTGTTTTTGCTCCTCTCTTTCTTGGCACCTCACCTGTCCCTGCCTGCCATATCTTTGTTGTCCCTGGAGTCAGAGTCCTGGTCGGAGCTGCTAGAAATCACCTTGGTACTATATTCCCTGCCATCAAACTGACCTCCATCTGTCTCAGAGGCTGTGTTTGGTCTCGGCCCGGCCATGTTCACTGGGAAGCTGCTGAGCCCAGTTCTGTTGCCTGCTCGCCAATCTCTGGTTCTGGTGCCCATTCCAGCACCATTCTCCGCTGAGTCCTGGGCCTGAAATCCTTCTTCTCCTGGCGGTCCAAAGCTCCTGTGCTAGCGATGTAAACTCAAGTCAGCTAATGGGACTGCTAATTACCGGCATGGCATAATGAGCTAACTAATGGCAGCTAGAGTTAGCAGGAGTTAGCAGCTATTCCTATTATATTTTGTTTGCTGTATAAATTCGACAGGTGGCGAGTGCCACCCTTAATCCTGGACATTATACATACAGTATATTACCAGTGAATATGGTTAGACTACAGTTGCTAAATTATTGAAAAAGCCAACATGTTACAGCTACTGTAGGTCATCGTCAGGGCTTTAACCATGATGCTAGTGGCCAATTGGGAGGGGGTCACAATGGATGTGAGATAGTCATTTTAACGTCACATTTAAAATTTCTGGCTCACTTTAAACAATCAGAATGGTTTGGATTTGGATTTTTTTTCCAATATACAGACCTTCATTTTGCTTGCAAAGTTTAAGTATAAGTTAGTCTTGATTGTGAAAATTTTTGCATGTGAATTTTGATAATCACACTTACAGATCATAATGATTTCTCAATGCTTATTTCTCTGCATGTTTTCATATAAAATCATAATTATCAACATTCTGTCATTATTAATCTAAGAAAGCAGGTTCATGTATGGAGTTCACCCAAGGCTTTTAAGCTTCAGAAAACCCTAATATGCACACTCGTCAAATCATCAACAATAATCTGGATAACTTGGTTATCCATGCATGAAGATCGGGGCTCTGGACTGAAATCCAGTCATTTACAAAACAAGCATCCTGTGGTTATGTAAAAACTCTCAATAAATTGAGCACAGCTGTAGGAATTTGATGCATGCAAATAAAGGTAATTAAACACATCTAAAATGCAAATGAGCCTTTCTCAAATATGCATACATGCATTTTATTTAAAACAAGGTTGGTCCCTGCATTTCAGACATCTGAATATTTATATCAATAAAACAACCTTCATTTTCCAAGGAAAGGTTAAAGCAAGGTTTCCCTGTAAAACACTGGAATGATAACGACACCTGGGAGGATAAACTTTGAAAGTCTGCTGCTATATGGTAAAATACTTGCCATGTCGTTGTCTGCTTTCAAGCACATTGACTGTAAACTCAGAGTAAAGGTCCTACAGAAGAGTTGGGCTCTGTATTTGTCACAAAAAAAACCTGCTGCTTCATGAAAGACAGTAACATCCTTCAGATTTACAGGTTTGTCCAGTGTCTCTGACCCTCTCATCCTCTCCCACAGCTGGGATCATCTCCCTCCTCACCCAACATGGCTCACAGCTTCATCTGAGACTGTTTCCTCCTCCACTAAGTCTTGATAGTGAGAAGTGTGCACCAGTGTGTGGTCTGAGTTCACAAGTTAACTGTGGTTTTAAAAAGAAAAGGAAACAGGAGAGGATGTCAGGCCTTCTTACTTGGCACGTTGAAATAGATGGAACAATCTGTCAGGAAATATTTCACGGTCTGGGGATCTCCTTTGGCAAACTTTAGGAGTTTTCATATAATAATTGACACAAGACTCGACAACAACCCTCAGTCTCCTGTCTCTGATATATGGATTAGCCGGTGTTTGTTATCACGTTTCTAAATATTTCCTCATCTAGAAACAGCACTCTTATTTTAGTTGGCAACAATGAAATGAAAGTAATAACATTTACAAGTTGCCCCCCTCCTCATCCCCAGATTTGAAGTTCAGGCAGGCTGCCTGCAGGCTACAGGGACACTGAACCTCCACAAACACAAGACATGCAAAACATCATAACTGGACAATGACAAGAGACGACTCCTGCAATGTAAGTCGATCAGTTGTTGTAATGTGTGCAAAGCAATACACAGTGACTCAGTGACTGCCTGCCAAGCTCCATTACCATATTTCTCAATTTATCCGTTATAAACATCTACTCCTTTAAAAAGATTATTGATGATTTCTTACGACTTGCTTACTCATTCAGCAAACATTCAGTGTTAATTTTTGCTTCATGTTTGGTGAATAAACGTGAAAGGGGCAGTGTGGCCAAAAAGCTACAAAATTTTGTTGGCATATTTGCCAGATAGTGCTGCACAGAAGAAAGGAATCATGGTGCCCAATTTTTACAAAAAACACAATGGCTTCATTTATTAGTACAGATACTTTATGAATTACAGTGTTTTAATAAGAGCTGTATTGCTCTATGTGTGTGTGTGCGTGCATGCGTGCGTACGTGTGTGCATGCGTGCATGTGTGTGTGTGTGTGCTGTTCTGCACTCTGCTTTCACTCCCTGCAGGTATTGTGGGCATGCCAAACATTTTCCTACTATCATGATGAGAAGCAGAATGAGAGGCGTGGCTGCTAACGTTACAGATGCTTGTCTCGCTGACCGTCCATGGCTTGTTGACAAAGCGGACACATGGAGTGACATACGGCATTATTTTGCTCACAGAGGTGACAGTCAGGGCAACCCCTTGGACACCGCAATGCCCGTCTGTAAAACATGTTTTAAACCCACGCAGACCAAGAGAACATGTTCAATTTGGCAAAGCATCTAACCGACAGACGTGCCAACCTGTTCAAGGAATTCAGAGAGCGACAGGTTGGTTAGAGAAAGTGGTAGACAACATAATTACATGCCCCCAAATATAAGTCATATGTGTGATTTATTTGGTGACAAGCAAACCTTTTCACCATCTGTGTTTGACGAGGTTCAGCTTTAGCTTTTTAGCTAGTTTACCAATGTGCCAAACATCTCTAATGTTAACACAAGTTAACTTAACCATAACTTGAGTTACAATTAGCAGAGTTACAACTAAATTATTTTGTTTATTATTTTTTATAGGCTATCAAACTGAAATATTAAAGTTTGTATTCAAGGTAAGAAAAAACTGATGGCTATGTCCCAGATTCCTGTTCAAGTTAATTTCTGCCATAATAATATTAATCAATTGTCAATGAAACAAACCAACTTATTGTAAACTCCTATCCTCTGTTGTCCATTGGAAGCCATTTATGTCTGGACTGTCATAAACATTATTCCATCACTTTTTCTGGTGTTTTAGGTTTTTAGGTGTTGTTTCAGTATCAGTATCAAGATATTTTAGGCAGGTATTGTATTGAAGTCATAACATTGTTATTAACAGCACCAGTGGCAAGCAAGCAACTCTCATTGGACTGAATGGATGCCGTCTTTGCATTCACTGTCTAGTTCCTTATAATACATCTATGTTACTGACCCTGAAGCTCTGTCCACTATTTATACAGTCTATTCTATTCTAGTAGCAGCTAATGTAACCTTGAGCTGCTAGCCTCTAACAGCGATGAGGAGTGGGCTACACAGGTCTTTGTAAAAAAATTTTCTTCTTAATTCACAGTCACAGCAGACACTGACACGACGAACTTCACTTGAGGCCTTTTATCAGACCAGCTATCAGGCTAACGGGAGCATACCTATGTTCCCCGGGTCCTATGTTCCCCGCTTTGTATGTGACCGGAGAACATAGACCCTTTTTTTAAAAAAAGGGTCCTATGTTCCCCGCTGTTTCCCAAAAAGGTCCTGTGTTCCCCGCTTTGTATGTGACCGGGGAACATAGGACCCTTTTACTTATTTTTTAAAATAGCCTACTATATAATGTTGATATTTATTTAATAATTTTTAATAGGCTTATGTACAGGGCATATGACACAGATATCCAAATAGGCCTGTAGAGAACAGGCTGTAAATTGGCTTTCGTTTTTGCAAATGAACGGAGAAGTTGCTTGATGCCTATGTAATGTTGACAGTGATCATCCCTCCAAAAGAAAATAGAAAATAGCACACAGAATTTTTAATCTGAGCGTGATAGTCACCTAACCCTAACCCAACCCTAACCCTAACTCCAGTCACACAATTCAGCAGTTATGTAAATTATGGTGGAAAAATAAGCCCTAAATATTATAGGACCCGTTAAGGAAAAGCTGGGATCACAGTTCCCCGGTTTGTTCATCAACTGGCAACAGCGGGGAACATAGGACCCTTTTTCTAAAAAAGCGTCCTATGTTCCCCGGTCACATACAAAGCAGAGAACATAGGACCTTTTTGGGAAACAGCGGGGAATATAGGACCCTTTTTTTGAAAAACCTGGGGAACATAGGACCCGGGGAACATAGGGATGACCCCCAGGCTAACTCCCTCTGGAGCTACGAAAGTTTTTTTTGTTTTTTTGTTTTTTACAGATACAATTGTTCTCTCTGAGACCTGTAAACAGACTGATGTGTAAAATACGTGGTGTTCTCCTTTAAGTAAAAGATCAGGATACTTCAGAGGGAGTTGAGGGTTGAGGTGGAGTTTCACATCATGTCTTAGTTGGACACCAACAAGATTTTTAAAGAAGAAATCCATGATGAAGGGGAGGTTTCTGCAGCTCTACATACCACAGCATTAAATTTCATGTCCAAGAGTCGGCTGCCATTTTGATCCAGCCCTTAATGTTTAATCCCTGCATGTGTGCTGTAATGACTTCTCCAGTGTGTCTGTATCAGTTTATCTCTGTGTATCTGTTTGTGCTGCGGCCTGCTGTGTGTTTGAGGCCTGAGCTGCAGCTCCCTCGCTTCTAATGATATCCTGCTCTCACATTCCTGTCATAGCCGATCTGGATTCCCCCTTGTCTGCACCAGCGGATCAACCCAGTGCAGCCACTGGCCCGGCCCGAGCATTCCTCACCCACTCCCAACACACACACACACACAGACGCCTACCGCAAACCTCACACATACTGCCTCTGGTTCTCCCACACTTCTGTTTCCATTGTCTTGAGTTAGATTTCAAGGGAGCAGCCTGTAGCCAGAGTCGTAGGAACTCTTTGTTCAATAAAGCGTGCCAGGTTTGGTTCCTCGCTGGCAGAGGATAGACAAAGCAAGGCTCACACGCTAGACTTCCAGGCTCCTCTTTAATGTGTTGTCATAAAACATGCAGCTGGCAGAGACTTAACGTTCAGTGGGACTCTGTGCTGCAGCCCTGGGTATTGCCCTTCCAACTGTCCTCACCGTACATGTTTCTGTCTGCGGCTGTGCACTGTCAGAGTCACATAGACCTGACATTTCAGCACAGCGTTTCAATTCACCGTTCACCCAGTGGAAAATCTGAAAAAATCAGGAGACTGCAGGGGCTTCAGTCTACAAAAATGTCCTCCACTGTCATCTCAAAATATTGGGACAGAGGAGGGATATTGCTTCTTTCTGGCAGTGCATTCCTTCAAATTTATTTTTCAGATGAAAATAAGACTTCAGGCTGTCATCAGATTTTCTTCTCCGCTGCTTGAAGGGAAAAGAAACCCAGAATGAGTTTAAGAAGCAGCCTGCATGCTGCCATGCGGCTTACCCCTAACCCTTTAATGTGTCGTCATGAGGCTTTCATAACCTTTCATAACTCAGAAACAGATTTGTTTTAGTTGGGCATTTACAAACAAATTCTGTTAGTCCTTAAACCAGAAAGTATATTAAAAATCCCAAACATCGTGCACAGACTCTGTTCTTATTAATGATGCAGTTCAGGAGTCTGTTCGACATTATGGACTTCATGATAAAAATAAAAAAAAAGTAGTACAATCCAGCTCTCATTCACTCCTGAGGCACCTCAGTTTGCTCTGATTCTTCATGCAGGTGGTCGCATTTTATTCTTTTTCCACCAGTTTTTCATCAAGTAAACGGAACTAAAATGTATCTGATCTTTTGTTGCCGAGTTTGTTTCTGAATTAACACTATGTCATTACAACATCGTCTTTGACCTTTGTACTCAACTAGTGCTAAGATTCCTGATGATTAGTGTTATTGTTTCAAATTTTTATTATCATAACAACCGTATTTGATTACCACACTTTGAAAAACTCACAGTAAACACAGTCCAGCATCAGTCAAAGTTAGCAACAGTCTCTCAGATTCAGGCACATCAGCAGTATGGGTTTGTGGGTTTGTTGTTTATTTGTTTTGGAACATTGACAAAGGACATGATACAATTTCAAATTGTTGAGAGGTTTTCAATATAAACTTGGTGAAATGATTTCAGAGTGTGTATCATTAGTTATTAAACATTTTCAGCACATAATAAACATGGTTACTATAATCATGAGATTAAATTTTCATACTGTTTCTTCTCTAGTTTTACCACGACAGTTTCTATTGTTATTCCATTGGGCACTGTTTCCTCACATTTACTTTTTATACACTTTATGTTTTATATTTTACTTATGATTAAGGCTCTATTGTTGTCATTCTTATGTTACTGTAATTTTGGAGCAAACTGGCACATAAATTTCCTTTGAGATTAATAAAGCTATATCCTGTCCCATCCTAGAGGGCTTAGCTGCTATTCATGACAGTAATAAGTCCTCTCTATTTTTTCATTTAATGTGGGTGTTTTAAAAATTGAAGCTTTATCAAAAAATACAGTCACAATCCTAGTATTTAGTCAGTTTGGACTTTTTGTTTTTCAACTTTTCTAAACAAAAAATAGGGTGAAAAATGAAAAACATCTGTGGTACATTAAATAATAGATGGAAAAGAGTAACTACATCAAGTTTGTTTCGCTTTAAAGAAGAATATGTGAAGTAATTTACATGTATTAGTCACTTTGTATTGCCAATATGTGAAGTGATTGTAGCATAACTTTAAAGAAAAAGACCGACTTCATAGGTTGCATATAAGAGCCTGTGGACTTTGTAAAGACAGTCCGTTCTCTTTTAGGTCGTCATGCCCCTCATTGCTCATACAGACACACAAAGTGCCCTTTAACTTTTGTATGAGATGCACCAGCCTTTCAAGTAACTTCAGTGTAAACTTATCCACATCAGGAAACATGGTATAAAAAATGAGACAGTGTATGGAGGAGGTAGGGTGGATGTTTGGGTAAAACAAACACAAGACTTTAATTCGGGAGACTGTCGTTCATGTCAACCAAAAGTCAGTGTTAGCTGACGTTTTAAGTTACATGGTGTCATGTGGATGGTTTTACACTGAAGGTATCTGAAAGTCCGGTGCGTCTCATACAGACGCACAAGGGGCATAACAAAATGTCACATGACATAATGTAACATAACATTACATAAGATAACGGAATGTAACGGAACAGAATGCAATATGATGGAATGGAACACATCAGATTTTAACCAACGCCAGAGGGGCATGACAAAATTTGGCAAATTCAAAGGATGTGATGTTTATGCGCACTTTCCGAGTACCTCTCTTTAGCACTCTTATAGTGTCAACAGTGTGCAACACTAGCTAATGTCAGCTGAGAAATGGTGTCCACTCAGATGGTCTATTGAGAAAGTTTATTCCTTATTAAATTCACATAATTTGGAATCCTTGACATCATTAACGAATCAGTGGAAGGGTTATCTGAGGACAGAGTTTCCTGATGAGATTTGGAAGAAAGCTTTTGGTAGGATAGTTTGTTTTCAACATATCATTAACCAGTTCAAAGTTTTGTAAAAGAAGAAGTAACTTTGAGCAAAAAAGAAACGGTGTTTGCTACTGTCAACAAACAACCCGCACACACCACAACACAAGCATAACTTTAATTACCTCAATCACATTTAGTCTTGCGTATGTCACGTCACTGTTTTGGTTGATGCCCATGACGCTCGCTCGAGCCTACAGTGTGAGCGAACACACACGAGCCACCAGGATGCTGACTGCCGTCGACTTAACAGCCACCAGGGTCATTTATAACAAGGATTTTCTGATAATTCCACATAGTACCTCTAAAGGTCTTTCTTGTTTAAAGGAGAGATGTTTGCTAAAACTAGTCAAAATCTCATTCTCAGAGGCAGGAAGCTCACAGTACTGTGTGATTCATGTCTGAACATGAGTCACAAACAAACAAAGCTTCCTATCAAGTTTATTGACTTCATTCAACATCTCGTCATCAGAGCGGACGTAGACCAGAGAATTACATTCAGTTAAACCTGATAGAAGCTAATTTGTGCCCCAATTTTCTGAGCAGAGCACAAACTCACAGTCCTTTGAGCTTCCTGTTTTTGAAAATTACATTTATGACCCACAGCCGACCCTTTACTTCAGGCACACAACTGGAGGTGTACTGCTACATCCACTTGTGCTGTGATGTATATCAAACGCACCTTTTACAGTGAGGTGAGCTTTTCATCCCTTTAAAGTGCTGTTCACTCCTCTGCTCTGAACTGCTGTAGAACATGTTGCTACCACTGCAGATGATGAGCAGCTACAGCTTTTCATAGTGAATGATTTTTTTTTAATGACGAGAACCACAGCTTTACTTCACCAAGTGTCTGCTACAAGTGCTAATTATCATTGTGAGTCAATAGATGTGTCCAAATTTGATATTACAAACTAATTCTAAGCTGTTTGATTTCTATTCTATATAAGAAAAGTGTGTTGTTATAACAAGTAACAAGTTTGTATTTTTAATAACATGAAAATATCTTTTTTATAAATGGAAAAATATCTTTTTATAACAGTACACTTTTCATGTCATACCTTGATGACAATCCATTTTTCTTTTTCTGGCGTAGCAGTAATGTGCAGCCTTAGCTGATAGATACTTTTGTCCCACAATCGATTAAACAAAGGAAATGGAGGAGCCACTCACAGCTGGAAAAAATGATTTACAGAAAATTGTGGATGGTGCTCTAATAATATCTCAGAAAACACAAATCAGTTGGAAACATTCTGATGTATATTTGTGAATTTGGCTGTGATGTTCCAGTGTTGTAGTTTGATTGACATGATTTGGTGCAAATAATAAATGTTGATTTCTTTGTATATAAACTAGTAAATCAGTAGACTGTACTAAGTCAGTTAGTTTATAGCACTTTCGTCTTGCACGCAGCTCAGTCTCACCATCATTTTCCTCTGAAAGACTAAACAAACACCAGATAATCACATTCACATTTCCTCCCTGTGCACGCTAATTAAAAAACTCAACACAATGGGTTTAAGTGACTTCTTCTTTTACTTTTCTTCCTCATATCATTATTAAATCCGAACACTGAGCTCCGGTTCCACACTGCATGCTGCTGCTGCTGTGCTCATTGCCAACTCTACTGTCTAAACATGTACACTGATGCTCTTTTGTTGCTTTTCAATGCTACATAAAAGAGATTGTCTGCTCCAAACTATGTTTTCTAGGGTGAATCCAACATGCCTGCTGTTGAATAGGAGGTTGATTTCTGGGTTAAAGCCTGTCTATCTCAGTTCACTACATACTGTATTTTCCCTTCAGTGTGGATGTGCTTTGTTGGGGATGAGCCACATGGCTGATGTCTGTCTCACACATAGGAGGTGCTCAGTGAGGGAACGTCAACATGGTGACTGTGTGTAAGTTTCTCTGGAGGAAAGTGTCTCTTATCATTGTCTCTGCTGTGCTGAGCTTGGTGGATGATGATGATCTCACAATCTAGATACCAAACATTATCTTTGTACATTCTCCGTATTCTCATTAGGGCAGTAACTAACGATTATTTTCATTATTGATTAAACATTTAGTCTTAATGTTAGCGGATAGTGAAAAATGACCATTACAATATCCTAGAGGCCAAGGTGACGTCTTCTTATCCAAAGATTTTCAATTTAGAGTGGTATAAAGGGCAAAGCAGTAAATCTTCACAACTGAGAAGCTGGAACCAGCAGATATTTAACATTTTTCTTGATAAATTACATGCAATTAATTGATTAATGCGATTGTTGTAAATTAACATTGTGTGTCTACTAATAACTCAACTAATCAATTAACTAAGTAACCATTTTTAGCAATAATTCACATATATAATTCATTCTACATCTGACTGACTGAAATTCTGTCTTTAGGAAACACCTCTGTTTAAAGGGACAGTTCAGGTTTTTTGAAGTGGGATCGTATGAGGTACTTATCAATAGTCAGTGTATTACCACAGTAGATGGCAGTCGACACGCCCCCAGTTTGGAGAAGCAGCAGGAGGACTAGTGTAGGAAGCTAAGCATTATACTTTGGACAGGGCCAACAATGAAATGTATTTTAGCCACCCATGCAAAAACAACAACAACAACAACAACAACAAAACAATGTTAGTTGTAGTGTACAATATATTTAGAATACTTCACCCTCTTTACCTTGCAGTCACACAGCCTTTTCTTTCCTTTTTTGATAGGTAATTTTGGGGCTTTTTAGCCTCTATTTGATAAGACAGCTTTAGACAGACAGGAAATTAGGGAGAAAGAGGGGGTTGCAGGCCATAAGTAAACCCATGGCTGCTGCCGAGGACTCCCAGCCTCTGTACATAGGCACATGGGCCCAACTGAGCTACCAGTGGCAAGGAGTCTGGTGGCTTTGAAGCGAGCAAGATGTGGCTTATATAACGGGCGGTTTCCATCGGAAAAGGCTGTCTGACAGCAAGGTAAAGCAGTGAAAATATTCTAAATGTAATGCACACTTAAACTGATATTGATCTTTTTCTCTTTTTTTTTAAAGTTTTGTTGCTGACCCTGTCCACAGCACTACATTGTGTAGCTTCCAACACTGTTATTCCTCTCTACTTCTCCAAACTGGGGGCATGTTGATCTCCATCTACTGTAGGTAAAACTGACTATGGACAGGTATCTCATACAACACCACTTTAAAAACCTGAACTATCCCTTTAAGCAGGTGAGACTCTGCAGTAGACTTTTTACCCACAGAAATAGTGATATTTTCCACAATTATTACTTAAAGGAAACAATATTTCAGGTCCCAGTAAATCACTTATTACAATGTTTAAGTTTAATTATCTTTCTGCAAATTAACCAGTTTCTGTTTTCTATACTATAATTTTACCAAGGACTGTGTGTTGTCTGTTTTCTACAGATTCCATTAATTTCAATGATGAGCAGCACAACAGATGTGTTTTGTGGGTCAAATGCCGATGCCATTAACTGCCTGACCTAATATATTATAGGTCAACAGCTCCACGCAGTGTCCCATCATGCAGATAACCCAGGTCCGACCCTGGCCTGTCATACTTGCTGTGGTGGCTTTATAAAGCCTGCCTGTCTCAGGGTAGCAACAGCACCAAAGCTAAATAAATCACAGCCAGTAAATGGCTTCTACTCCTCAGCAATTTCCTCAGCTATCATCAGTCTGTGGGCCAGGACTGATAGCATGCTGTCAGTCGCCTGCTACCTTGAACTTACCCTGTATACGTTTTCTCTGCAGTGTGGTAAAGGGTCAGCCTCTCCTCCTGTTGTTCTAAGAACTACACTCTTAGAAATAAAGGTTCCAAAAGGGTTCTTTCTGCAGGGCTGAAGTTCAAACCAGAACCATTTGCCTCTGAAAAACCTCTTCTTGTAAGAACCCTCTTTGTAGGAAGAGGGGTTCCATTAAGCACCATTTTAATCCAAAGAACCCTTTTTTGAAGGATAGGGTTCATTTAAGGGTTCTTTGTTAGACAAGGGTTCTATTAAGAACTATTTTCATCCAAAGACCCCTTTGTTGAAGAAAGAGTTTGTCGAGGGTTCTTTATAAGACTATGGGTTTCCATTGAGAACCCTTTTCATCCAAAGAACCAGTTTTTTCTTCATAGAACCCTTGGAAGACAAGGGGTTATAGAAGGTGGAACCATTATAAAATATATTTTTAGAACCCCTTGGGTGGGTTCTACATGAAACCCTTGGAATAAAAAAGGGTCTTGGTAGAACTTCCTCCATGGGTTCTAGATGAAAACCATAGAATATAAAAGGGTTCTTTGTAGAACCTACTGGGTGGGTTCTTCTGGAGGCTTCCCTTAGAAGGTGGAACAGTTGTGGCTAGAGGCCCTAGAGAGGGTTCTGGATGGAACATTGCACGATAGAAGAGCTCTCTGTAGAACCACTCATAGGGGATTCTGGGTGGAACTTTACCAAGATGGTTCTTGGTATAATCCATGGAGGATTATACCAAGAACCATCTTGGTAAAGTTCCACTGACAGGGAAAGGTTTTAGATAAAGAACAATGTATGGTTCTAGTTAGCACTTTTATTTCTTAGAGTATAGGACAGAGAAGGAAAAGGGGGTCTACAGGCCCAACAGGGGCTTAAAGGTTGCCATGCTGTGGCTCGGGGGCGAGCAGAGACAGGTAGCACCCTGACCTTGTGTTTGTGTATGGCTGTCCCTGTGATAGATGCCGGTGTCAGTGCATTCACCCGCTGCGCCGTGGGGCTGTCCACTTGCCCTGACGCAGATGAATTGGCCTTTGTTTTTCCCCTCACCTCCGCTGTGTAATTAATCTTCAGTGCAAGTCCATGGAAGAGAGTGCACTGCGACTGTGGGCTGCTGGCCGATACACTCACAGGCGGGTGGGCAGAGGCTTTCAAGGCCCTGAGGACAAGCACCACCTAGGAGATGGCAAAAGAAGATGTTTAAATGCATGCTGCTCCGGGCCTTCTCGCTCACCTTGGTTATCAAAAGAAGAGGCGGTGAGCACAATATTTGTCCCTGCTCCAGAGTACAATTTATCTTGGATGAAAATAGTATCTCTGGGAGGATTCAGCCGTAATAGACCCTCTCCAGCACCACCGCTGCCATGACATATTTTACACTGAGGCCTGGTTTCTCTCTACCTATTGCCTCATCACATGTTTTCTGCTCCATTTCACAAGATAATAAGGGTGCGGGCTAAAATGGCTTAAAGCAAATCAACTGTCTGTGCTGCTATTTTTTATATTCTAGACTGCAAATGGGCCACATTACATTGATAGGGACTGATTCAACAAAAGATGCACAAAAAGAACTGCTTTTTAAGCTTAACCATAAAAGAAAACATAATAATCTATATTCAAATAATACATTTGTACATTTCTTTAAATGATTCATCATATAATTTTGGAAGGCAAGCTTTAATTTTCCTTTCTTTTAATTGTGCTCCATGTCAACAGTAGTTTATGTCCAACAGATCTTGAATGTTTACCTCTAAGATACTCTCTATTGAAGCTGCAGTGTTTAAAGCTGACACTGGAGAAAACAGCAAGAGTAAGCCAGATTCTGAGAGCATCAACTAAAAAAATCCCACCCCCTCCTTTTTTCATGTATTTGTTTATTTGATAGAGACAGTGCACTAAAATGAACAAAAACATAAAAACTCAGGGTGCCCCTGTAGCTCAGTTGGTGGAGTTTGTACCCCATGTACTGAGGCTATCAGTCCTCTGCAGCAGCTGCTGGTTCAACTCCGACCTGTGGCCCATTTGCTGCATTTTGTCCCCTCCCTCTCCACCTCCTTTCCTATCATATCTTTGGCTGTCACTATCAAAATAAAGGCAAAAGTCCAAAAAATAATATTAAAATAAATGAATATAAAAATACAAAATATAAACATACTATATTATAGCAAAAATTATCATTTTCATCCATAGTCCCTCGGCAGGTAACAAAAACAAAACATTACAAATGACAATGCACAAATACAAATATACAAAACAAAAATAAAAATGATCAAATACAATAACGTGAAGTTACATTGTCTCTCTCCAAAGCCACATCGTTGTCATCGCTAACTGTATCCACCTACCTCATGTCCTGTTCACAAAAAGAAAACACCTAACATTATCATAATGAACATAAACACTGAACATGTTAGTTCTCACAGCTGTCAAGCTAGCATGTTAGTAAATTTTGGGCACACTTTACCTGCCATTCTTGTGCAACTAGCTCGCTATAGCTTTAGCAATATATCTGCCTAGCCTTGTGGAGGACTTGGTCACACACAATGAGTGAACAGAAAGAGTGTGGGCAGGTAGGCAGGCACGTAGGAGGACAAGCAGGTAGGCTCCTCCAATCATTAGCTCTCTTTTTGTCAGAACATTTGATTTATTAATTGCTGTCAGGGTGTAAAGAGACTTTCTACAAATATAGCAAAAAAATTCATCTATTACCTAGTATAGCTTTAAAGGTGCTATGTGAATATATTGCTTTGTTTTGTCAATGTGGGAACAGAAAGGAAACTAACAAAAACAAGACTGTCGCTAACTTTCTCAGTTGCCTGTAACAGCCTGTGGACTGATTTCTTGGAATCGGGGCGTTTTGTTTCTGGGACAGTCCACAGAATGTGACGTTAATGTGGACCCCTGAGTACTTTGCCTCTCTTCAGCTCCCCCACAGCACCAACAGTGTGCAACACCAGCTAACGTTAGCTTAGAAATTAAGTCTGCTCATGTCAACAAACGATCGTCACCCAACAGAGCACAAGCACAACTTAGCTCATGTCATCTATCAACATGATTGCAGTTAATCACTCTGAGTTTCATCATGTCACTGTTTTGGTCGATGCCCAGGATACTTGTTTGCACCTATGGAGTGCGAACACGTGCGCAAGCATGAGCAACAGGATGGTGACTGCTGTCCACTTAACAGCCACCGGCGTCGTCAGTAATTAGAAGGGCACTCAGACGATGCTGACTTCCACCAATGCCAATAGTCCACTCTTCTTCTGGGACGTCCAAATCCTCAAGTGCAAACTTCAGGGTCAAAATTATTACTTGTTCTTGTGAAGCATAAAGTTGGAACATTTTTCCTTAATATCTCTGGTGGAGTTATGGAGATAATAGATTATTCACATTTAGATGTGAGTAATAGTTTAATTAGTTGCATGATGTGTGTATTTACCTTTCCAGCCACACCTTAGTTTGTCAATTGTTATGTTTGTTGTTATTATTGAACTTTACTATCATCTACTAGATTTTAAGATGTATGGCATTTATTTCACTAAGGCCAAATGTTCTGTCTCGCAATGCCCAGTGATTCACATCCACTCCAAAATACAGTTTCATGAAAATTGGGCCAGTAGTTTTTCTTTGATCCTCTTTACAAACTGACAAACAAACAACACCAAAACCACACATCCTTCCTTGGTGGAGGTAACAAGGATTTTATTGAAATTACACAGTACCAGTAATGGTTGCACACATTTTTTAATGACTTATTTATGATAAAACGAGAGTCAAGAGTCATCTCTTTCTTTTCAGGCCTGTGTGTTTGTTTGTTTTTTTTTTTTGTTTTTTTTTACCACAGAACACTACAGTGCTGTGGGTTCATAGAGAACGTGTGGTTTTACACTGACAGATCCAGAGGTTAATATTTGATCTGACAGGGGGTTCAGACTGACACATTTATACTGTCACAGTCAATCTCAGTTTTATCTTTCTATAAAACTGCATGTAAAATATTTATTGTAGAATGTATTGAACTGCTTGATATCTCTATAATGATTTAAATGAATATGGCAATTTTTTTAAAAGCATTTTTGAGCCAGGTTTGTAGGCAGTGTTTGTGATTTAAGAATAAAATCCTCCTTGGGGTGCAGTAGTGGGCTGCTAATCAGAGGCTGTGGTTAATCCCTTGGCTGTGGAGCTTTTCACCAGCTGAGAGCAGCAGTGAGGTTATGGACAAACTGAAGCCCCCTCGAGATGGAGGTGTGAAGCAAATCCAGGCAAATCACTGAGCCTCGAAATGAGCCGAACGAAATAAAAGAGGTATACAGTGTTTTTTTTTATTTTTATTTTTTTTATTAAGAAAGGAAAGTCTTCATAAAGCTGTGCTTTAATGCTGAGCAGAGGGACGGGTCAGTTTAATGAGGTGATGTGAAGCCTGGAAATGAATAGTGTTGTGATATCCTGCAGCACAGCAAATAGAAGCACTGGGAGCCATTGAGCTCCAGAGCCTGAGGCACAGGACTGCAGAGTAAACAGGCAGAGTGTTAGTTCACTAAATGATGCAGAATGGATGCTGGATAATCACCACACTGCTCATAAATTCTCCTTTAAAGGCACCACGTAGAATAGACTGACTGCTTTTTTTGTCTAGACTATATCACTACACAGTCCAGATAATCATCCCGTCATGTGATCCAAACAAATGACAGACATTATACTGTAATAATCTGATTTGAATTCAATTTGATGAATAGACATGGCTTTAGACAGACAGTTTACTATTACAAACACATCAAGAGGGATGCACAGCGCTCATCCCGATTATCTATGTTCATGTTGAACATTTCTCTGGTGCAGCCCCTGGGGTTATGGTGGAACAGTGCATGGTTTAGTGGATCCCTCCTCCTCCTCCTCCCTCCCTGTAAGCCCTCCACTCCGGTGGCTGGCTGCAGATTTAATGGGTTTAGCAGCTGTTGAGGAAAAGCAGTGAGGGCTTGTGGCATATGCTCTGGTTAGAACAAAGAGCAGCGAGCACACCACACGAGCTGCAACCGCCTGAGCCTGAACGCAGCGCTGCCACAGGGGCTGCAGTCAGCCATTAAACTGTTTTACTGCTCGTGTTCATTCAGTTTATTTGATTGACTTTTTGTTAATGTGCTGTTCTGGGTTTTGTGTGCTATTATTAGTGTTTTTGATCATTTTCCCCTCAATATACAAAATTCTAAGAATATTTTTAGGCATTTATGTTTTCAAGACAGCTTTCTCGTTACTGTGTGATGTTGTACAGTGGGTGTGTAAGCTGTTAATTCATGAAATGAGAGCAGAGGATGGTATATCTCAAAGGTTTTTTAAAGGCACTTGACAAGGCCGCCCTCTTGAGGGAGAGCTGGCTGTAACCCCTCCAGCACGTCTGCTTTCAATGAGCTTCCTGGTTCTGTTTGGATAGAAAGTGGTGCAGAGAGTCCTCTGGTGGAAATACACATAAATGGCTCTATTTTTAATACAGCATGCAAACACACTATGTTTCCTCTGCTGACATGTGAATCAAATTAATTACAATATATATATATATATGTTTATTTTTTTCAAAATTTCAAAGCCAAATTTCTATTCTTCAGGAAGATTAACTAATTTGTATTTTCTGCCTACAGCATTTTTATTTGTTTTGGCAAAGTGCTCTACTGGTGCCTGTAAATATGATCAGATATTCAGCTGAAAACTAATTAACTCTGGCAAATATGTGATCCTCAACTCTGGTTTTGCTGAGCTGAATGATTTTCTACTACAAAGAAAGTATTGAACTCACAACAAGGTCTGTTCATTACTTTGAGTAACTGAGCCATGATTTTTGGAAAAAAGACACTGGTTTTGAATCTTTCAAATGTATTTTTTTGGTATTTTGAGCACCACAAGCTGATTGCCACCTAGTCCCATTATACTGGATAGAAAGCAGGTATCTCTATGGCCAATATCCCCAAAACTAATATGCTCATCATGTTTCTCTAAAAACTTAATTTAATGAGTTGATTGAACTCTGTACATTCATTCAACTCATCATTTCAAGTCAAAAGACATCAAGTTAGAAAAACTTTATAAGTTCAGAAGTTTTCTGTAAATGAATACTGGAATTTTTAAGTTTAATAATTTAAATGAATAAAACTTTATGTTAAATCAATGAGAAAAGATTTATTGATTCCACTAAATTCCTGTGATTTTTTACAGTAGCACTTTGTAATTTTGTTTTTCTAAAATGTGCCATTTAAATAAAACTTTACATACTTACTTTACTTAAATATTGCATACAGTATTCCCTGTACATATATATAACTGACAGATTGAACAGACACTCTTTCCACACATATATCTGTCCCACGCAGTCTGGTTACTCCTACAATTACCAGCTGTTGTGGACACACACAGGCTGATGTAAGTTTTATTGCAGTTTGCACAGTTGCTCTGTGCATATATGAGCTTCAACAGGCAGTGTGTGTAAACAGTGATAATGTTGTGTTTGTGCAGTGTGTGTGTGTGTGCATGTGTGTGTGCATGTGTGTGTGTGCTTTGCTCGGTTTCCCTAACTGTTAGCAAACACGCTGTGGTGCCATGTTCTCCCACTCAGTGCTGACAGAAACAGCTCAGTGACTGTGTGGGAGTCAAGTGTGGCAGGTTTGCTAACTGTCTGTGCTCGTAACACAGTACAGTATGAGCTCTCTAAATCAAGATGCTGCTCTCCTCCTTCTCGGTGTGTTTGTGTGCGTCTGTAGGTGTGCATGAATAAAAGTAGGTAGTAAAAGCTGTCTCTTGCATCGGCTGCTTGCCCTCATTAAAGCAAAAAATGTCCTTGCACTAGCTGCGCTGCAGGGAGGCTGAAGTGTTTAAACAAACCAAATGGCTTTCAGTGGAACAAACTGAAGTGGTAAACACTTGACATTGTGTAAGAGATATGAAGGCAGCCTGTGAAGGGGAAGAAAGGGAAAATGAGACCAGGCGAGGGGCCACTGGGTGAACAAAGGCTTATCATGTGTAATCTCCACCAGTGTTGCTTGTCAGTCTCATCATGACTGACCTTGTCTCGAGCTCTGCTATAAGCGTGACCCTCTGTCCCGACTTGGCTGAGCGGACCCGTCACACTCTGTTTGTCTGCGAGCCTCTCGCCCCCATACCAACCAACCAGCAGCAACACTGCCTCTGTGTGCGCCTCACTTACTGCACAATGTAACTACATGACATGCAGCTGAAGAGAAATGAGTTGCATGAGGGGAAAAGTGTCTCAAAAGAAGATCACATTGTACATTGTTGATTTATTGTACTGCAGTGTTGTATAACTGTGTGTGTTTATGTGTGAGTGGGTGGCAGTTAAGAGGAGGCTGAAGTGCAGGAGCAAAAGCTGAATAGGATGTTAAAAGTTGCAATGCATTTGTTTTATTTTATAACCCAAAGTAGCCAGGAGTTTTTGTACACCTACACTCACTACACATAAAAAAAATACTCACTTAAAAGCACAGACCAACCAAACTTTCTGGATATTATTATGTAGCCACAAGCCTAAATGACAAGTGTGACTATACATATACTGTATATATATATATATATATATATATATATATATATATATATATATATTATGTATATATATATTTATATATTTATATATATATCCCCTTCTCGCCCCGCCTGGGGCAGTATTGTGCCTCCTTCAAGCTTGGGTCCTCTACCAGAGGCCTGGGAGCTTGAGGGGTTCTGCGCAGGATCTTAGCTGTTCCCAGGATTGCGCTCTTCTGGACAGAGATCTCAGATGTTCTTCCTGGTATCTGCTGGAGCCATTCTCCCAGCTTGGGGGTTACTGCTCCGAGTGCCCTGATCACTACTGGGACCACTTTTGGCTTTCACTACATCCACCACTGTGACTGTATATATATAAAAACAGAAGTAATGAGTGTGTTCGTTTGGGACTACTTGCAGCTGCAGCACTCAAAGATGTGTTTTTTTTAGACAAATATGGAGCTGTATGGCAGTGGTTCCCAACATTTTTCCTTGTGGGACCCTTTTTCTATCATTGAGTAAAGTGACAACCCCCGACTAAGTGACATGTTATGGATATATCTATATTACATTCAATGTGTAACAATAACAGAACAACTGATAAACTGTACAATAAACCCAAACAGTGAACACAATAACGAGAGGAGGATTGAATAAAACATGTGATTTGAATGAATTTTGAACAAATTTTCAGATGAGCAGATGAATTTTACATCAGGAATGTGTTTTCCAAATTTTTTTTAGGAACTTTTATACAACTGTCTATCTCAATTGTATATTTTTAAGGGTTTTGACAAATATATATACTTAAAAGACCAGTGTGTAAGATTTAGTGGCATCTAGTGGTAAGGTTGCAGATAGCAACCAGCTGAATACTGCTCACCTCACCCTCCCCTTCCAAGCATGTAGATCAACCTACGGTGGCTGTAAAACTCAGGAAACAAGCGAGTCATCCTCTCTAGAGCCAGAAACATGGCAGTACAACATGGTGGTGTCCATGGAAGATGACCTATGCCCTCTGATCATAAAGGATTTTAAAATATCAGTACATTACTCATAGACTCAATTAAACAATCATTGATCAATGAAGATCTCCAATAGGTTTTGGCAAAATGAAAGAAAAACCACAAGACTGACACTATACCAGTGGTTCCCAGCTTTTTCTGGCAGGCCCCCATTCAGAACAACAACAACAAAATGCAAGGATGGGACGGGGTTCATCACTTAAAAAAAAAAATCCTTTTATTTTACAGACTGGACATTTAACACATACATTACATACACACACACATACACAAATGACATTCAATAAAAAGTGTGATAAAAACTGCATATGCAAATAGTCCAGCAGTTTAAGAAGAAGTTTCTCAACACAAAACTCCAGGAATTTAAGGATTTCACCATCTACAATCCATAAAATCATTTAAAGATTCAAAGAATCTGGAGAAATCTCTGTACATAAGGACCAAGACTGAAAACCAACACAGAATGCCTGTGACCTTTGACCAATTAGATGGCACAGCATTAAAAAACTGTTGTTGAGAACACAGTTTGGACTGTGGACAAGTCCACATTTTAGATTGTTTTTGGAAATCATGGACTTTGTGTCCTCCGGGTTAGAGAGGAGAAGGACCATCCAGATTGTTACCAGTGCTAACTTCAAAAGGCAGCATCTGTGATGTTATGGGGGTATGTTAGTGCCCATGGTATCATGGGTAACTGTTACATCTATAAAGGCCCCATTAATACTCAAAGGTTCAGGCTTTGGAGCAACATATGCTGCCATCCAGACGTCTTTTTCAGAGACGTCCCTGCATATTTCAGCAAGACAATACCAAGACTCATTCTGCAACAGTGTGTTACAACAGCGTGGCTTTGTAGTAAATGAGTTCAGGTACTAGACTGTCCTGCCTGCAGTCCAGACTGTCTGATTTAAAATGTGTGGTGCATTATGAAGCACAAAATATGACAGTGGAGATCCCAGACTGTGGAGCAACTGATGTTGTATATCAGGCAAGAATGAGAAAGAATTTCACTTTCAAAACTAGACAATTAGTGTCCTCAGTTCCCAAAAGCTTACTGAGTGTTGTTGAAAGAAAAGGTGATGTAACACAGTGGTAAACATGCCCCTGTCACAACTTTTTTTGTAACATGTTGCAGGCGTCAAATTCAGAGTGAGTGCATATTTACAAAATACAATAAAGTTAATCAGTTTGAACATTAAATATCTTGTCTTTGCATTGTACTCAGTTCGAAAAAAATTTGTAAATCAATGCATTTTGTTTTTATTTACATTTCACACAACAGCTCACTTCTTTGGAATAGGGGTTGTACAATGCTTTTCAGAATGTGCACATTCTCTGGGTAACATAAGAAAACTACTGGTGACAGTTTTTTTTCTTTGTTTTTCACAGATTCGTTGAAATGATTAGGATGTCGACTCTTGAAATGGGCAATTACATGTATAGGTTTAAACGACTGTGATTTGGTTCCTCACACAACGACACTGAGCAATCATTGCAAATAGCAACTTTGATATCTCTTTCAGTGTCATTATATTGGCAAAAGTATAAGCATTTAGATACAGACATTTCATTTAAAGGCCTTTATCTGTTGATCCCGATGACTATATTTATATTAATACAGACAAACACTATCATGATATCACTGTCATCACAGTATCATAGTTTTATATGTTAGTCTGGTGTACACTGTTTACATAATAGACTTGCTGACTTTGCAGTGAATAATCACATGACTGTAACTTCTGTCTTGCAATTTTGTCTTTGATCTTATATTTTTTCCTTCTATTCTTATTTTACTTTTACATATCTCTTACTATTTATTACTTTTTTTGTAGTTTCTCTATGTAAATGTACGTCTTTCTTTCTTTTTTCTTTCTTTCTTTTTAAAAGTTTATTAAACAAACTTAGAAGCCTCTTACAGACAGTACAGATACAAATTCCAAATAAGAAGTCTGACAGTTTTCTGAGTCTGACATCAAAGCAGCTTGTGAATGCGGATATGATCCAAACATACACAAGGACAAGGTCGTACTGCCGCATAAATCTTTCTACATGGGTGACATTCTTATCTCTTTATGCTCAACTGAGCCTGTCCTCAATAATTCTTTGACCAAAACATGACAATTAATGTGGTAGTGGTTTTAAATATTGTAATTGCAGATGAATTAGGATTATGGCCGTGTTAGATGGTGGGGCTCAAACCCTACAGTCTACCATGTCACTCACTACTTTTAAAGCAATTTCCACCTCAGAGAAACTTATGCACAGTAAATATTTTCTATTACCCCAACCTCAAAGGCCACATTGCAGAAAATAATTTTCCTGTAAATTGTGACCCCTGATGTTTGTTTCCAGTGTTGTTGTTGTTGTCAGTGTTGATGGGCCAGCAGAGGGAGCCAGAGCACCACCCGAGGCGCCTCTGCTGACTCTTGTTGCCATAGTGTTTGCTCATTAGTGGACTATCAACAGAAAATATAGGATTTCAGAGGGGCAGCCCTTAACAAAACCCCAGCTTCTATTGGATGCACTGGGCATTTCCACAATTCCAGTATAACTAACCAGGAGCAGGAACATTCATCATTCAGCTCTGTAGGGAAAGCAGTCAGGCTTTCAGACAATTTATTATTTCTCTAGTATAAAGTTTTGAGTCTTGTTTGTGCCATTTTGGCATCCCCATATGAGTGTGGCTTTAGTGTATATACACAGGGAAAATATTTTTTGGTACAGACTCCTCATTAAAAAAAAGTTTCAATGTAGCAACACACATTTATTTGTAAAAGTCTGAATGTTAAGGATCAACATGCCTACAATGTTAAGCGTGCAATCTACCAAAAATGGACCAGTAGATAATAAGCAATGGAAATTAAGAATAAACACTTTTGATTGCAAATGTTTATGGAAAAGTTAACATTTCCCATTTGATACTTTTGTACAGTTCTTTTTCCTCCAAAATGCTTTCCAAGGTATTTTGTGCTCTAATTTAACCAATTTCCCCCAGAATGGATTTTAAAATCCGCTAGTAGGAAAACATTTATTTCATTCTTCATTGTACATTGGCCTTTTGGTACCTAATTGCACCATCCACAACCAACATGATCCAGGACACAAGCATCAGCATCAGAGAAATGAGGAAATAATTCTGCCATGTTCTTACTCCGAAAGTTAACTTAAAAGGATACTACACTTTCCATGATAACCCACTCAATATGTACTCACCATTATGCCGATGTGATGATAGGTGCAGATCTTCAG